>ML374084.1:0-51855 GCA_005239525.1 Nicotiana knightiana | reverse complement strand
TTTTGGAATCCGAGCATGCGGGCCCGGGGTTGGATTTTAGGATTTCTTCAAGAATGGCGAATTTGACTTAGTAGTAGGAGGATTTCCATACTTTGAGCATAAATTGATGAATTTGGATAACATTTGGCTAGTTTCGAGTCCTCGGGTGTAGAGTTCGGAGTTTCGAGCGCGTTCTTCGTTCGGGGAGTAGATTCGTCATGAAGTGAGTCTCCTTTCTAACCTTGTAAGAGGGAATTGTCCCAATATGTGATTATAAAAAATGGCATCTCCTTATTTGTGGGGGTTACGCACGCACGAAGAGACGATATTCCATGCGTAGCTACTACTATTTTATGTTGGGTAGTTCTAGGACCCACGAACATGCTTATATGTGCCTTACATGTATTCCTAAACGTATTTTGATTTTCTTATTATCCTTGATTTGGCATGAGAATATTAGGAAGTTGTGTTCCATGATATATTTCTTAAGTTCTTGCCTTAAAGAATAATCTCTGTTAATTCCTTAAAAATTGAAAATTTTATGTATGTATACGGCACCGCGTCACATGTATGATTCGTGAGCGGAATAGCCCTACTATTATGTCAACCACGTCGCATGTTCGATTCGCGAGAGGGGTAATAGATGCATCTATGGTTCGAGCCGTTCGACCCTCAGTAGTGTACATTTATTTTCGTGATGTTTTGACCGTACGCTTCCGGCCTATTATGTGCTGTATGATTTACTGGGAATTTCTTTTAATTGTATAAATTGGTTCATGTTAATAAGGGAATTTAGTACATTATGTGCTAGTGAAATTTGACATGCAAAGGCAAATACAACTATACTTGATAATTTATATCTTTGTGATTTCTACGACTGTTATGCCTGCCTAGTTCCTATTAAATCATGTTATTTAGAAATTTTGACCATACTAAGTATCACGTCTACCTCTCGTCACTACCTCTTCGAGGTTAGGCAGGATACTCACTGGTTACATATTTGTTTTATGTACTCATGCTAAACTTCTATACTTAATTGTACAGGTTCTGAGGCAGGTGCATCTGGTTATCAGACCGGAGCTCGATTCTGATCTTAGTTGGACCCGACTTCATGGTGAGCTGGTTCTCCTGACAATCCTCGGCAGCACCATGGAGTTTTATTTTTCTTATTTCCCGTCTATTTCTTTCAGACAGTGGGATTGTATATTATGTTTTGTATATTCTGTTAGTATGCCCGTAGGACTTGTGACACTAGTTCCTGGCACACACGTAGTTGTTATTTTGGTTTGCAGGTCTGTATATATATATATATATATATATATATATATATATATAAATATTGGCTCGTTCCTCTTTTTGACTGATTTTGGTAAAAATGGTTTGCTATATTTTTCAATAAATGCTTTGAACCTTAAAACTTGGCACGTATTGGGATGTTTAACCAAGCATGGGAGGAATCCTTAGTAATTTAAGTGTGGGATTGCCTAACCCCGGTGTTGGGCACCATCTCGACCTGAGTTAGTATTTTGGGTCGTGACAGCCCGGCACCAGTAGTGGCACATGAAGCATAAAACTCAATAAAACAGGGGGTTTTGGCCATATTTGACAAAAATAGAGTTGGGGGAGCTCGGTTTAGGCGATTTTCAGAGGGGTTTTCAAAAATTTGAACAAGTTAAATGTTCTTTATCCTAAATCCTTTATAGATCATGATTCCATACTCATCTATATCATGAATCCATGAATTTATTGAAGAAAAATCAGATTTTTATCAAATATTCCAAAAATAAAAATTTAAGATTTGAAAGCCAATCCGATGTCGGAATTCGATAATTTTTGTATGGTTGAACTAGTATCGGAATGGGTGTTTGGATTTTTCGAGTTTCATCGGATTCCGAGACATTGGCCCTACGGGTGATTTTTGAGTTAAATTTCAGATTTTAATCCGAAAAATTAGTAAATTCATATGGAATTAATTCCTATAATTTGTATTGAGTATATTGAATTTTTTGTAACTAGATTTGAAGCCTTCAGACACGGATTCGCGAGTCAATGGTTTATTGGAATGTTTAATCGGTTGCAAAGCGAGGTAAGTGTTGTGGCTAACCTTAGCTTGAGGGATTAGGTATTGTTGTCTATTTGCTACGTGTTTTGTTGGTGAATACGATGTATAGGTGAGGTGACGAGCACCTATACATTGTACTAAAGTCATAACATGGGAGATCTCATTCATGCAATTTCCTAGTCTTAAATCTTGGTTTCCATGCTTACTGTTGCTATTGAAATGTTGGGAGAATTGTATCCGGTTCAATCGAGGTTGAGATGTTAAATTTTGAAATTAATCACTGATGAAATATTGATTTCTTTCTGAAACTTCTCTCTATCCGTTGTTATTGATTTTTGTGAATCATGAGGAAGAGTGTAATGCACGAATGGTGATGTCGTGCATGATTTATTTATATTGTGAGGAAGAGTGTAAAGCACGAAGGGTGATGACGTGCATGATTTATTTATATTGTGAGGAAGAGTGTAAAGCACGAAGGGTGATTTCGTACATGGTTTATTTATATTGTGATGAAGAGTGTAAAGCACGAAGGGTGATGCCGTGCATGATTTAATTCTATTGTGCGGAAGAGTGTAAAGCATGAAAGGTGATGCCGTGCATGATTTATTTATATTGTGAGGTTGAGAGTAAAAGCACGAAGGGTGATGGGGTGCATTCTTATTTATTATTTGGTGAGGTTGAGAGTAAAATCACGAAGGGTGATGCCATGCAGTTTTCCTTTCTGTTTTAATTGCCTAAATTGTTTACTGATTACCGTTTATTTCTGTTTTTTGGTTATTCTCACCTCTTATATTGAAATCCCCTACTGTATGTCCCCTCCCCACTGTTTTATTTATGTATTTGCTGTTATTCCCACTAGCATGATTATACTATTCAGGTTTTATGTGGTGTCATGTCCTAGCCTCGTCACTACTTTGCCGAGGTTAGGATCGACACTTATCAGTACATGGGGTCGGTTTTACTGATACTTCACTCTGCACTTTCTGTGCAGATTGAGGTATAGGCCCGAGTTTATTTCGAGATGTAGCTGAATTTGACACAGAAACCCAAGGTAGATTTGCCGACGCCCGCAGATTCCTGGAGTCTCTTCCCTACTATTCATTACTGTTTTATTTAGTTCACACACATTTATACATTTTCTTTCAGCCAAATAGTTGTATTCCATTCTTAGTACTCCGTGAGTTGTGACTGTAGACCCTTGGTAGCAAGACATATAGTTTTCACATGCGCTATTTTATTATGCAAGTTTTGTTTCCTTACTTTAATTATTTTATGTGGAGTTGTAGTAGTTCTCAATATCATGTAATATTATTATGTCTCAAACTTCTAATGTTGGCTTGCCTAGCAAGTGCAGTGTTAGGCGCCATCACGATCCCGATGGTGGAAATTCGGGTCGTGACAGTGTCGTTCGACCCTCGGCAGTTCACATTTTTAAATATTTTATGTTGGGTCAGGCCGTACAAGCTCGGCATGAGTTGCACATGATAAATCTTTGGAATTAATAATAATATATATTGCTTCATTGGATTGGAATATGAATTGTTAAATGACGAAAATAAATTTAGGAATTCCTATTACTAAAAGCATTGTTTATGTATTTTCTTGTTCTTGAGTTTTCAATTATTACTACATAACCCATGCTTAATTATAATTTTGATATTTTATGGTTAGCCCATAGTAAGTTTCGGAGTCGACCCCTCGTCACTACTTCTTCGAGGTTAGACTAGATACTTACTGGGTACGCGTTGATTTACGTACTCTTACTACTCTTACTGTACATTTTTGTGTAGGTACATATATGTCTAGAGGCCTTGTGGGCGCATAGGCGCGGTTATTGCGGGGACTTAGGTAAGCTACATACCATGTTACAAATTCGCAATACATAGAGTCTCCATTCGAGTTATTTACACTCTCCTGCCTAATTGTATCCCAAAAAGATATGGTATTTTACTATATTTCCTAGTTGATGGTCATGTACTCGTGACACCGGATTTTGGGGTTGTGAAAATATTTTCATTTACTCTGTAAATTTTATCTATTACTATTTTTACAAAGGAAATTATGATTTCAAAAATACTGAAATGAGTAATGAAGTTAATTATTTAATTGTTGGCTTGCCTTGGCAGCAGGGTTGGGCGGCATCACGACCTTTAATGGATTTTGGGTCGTGACAGCATGGTATCATAACTTTAGGTTCATTTAGGTCTCATGAGTCATGAGCAAGTCTAGTAGAGTCTTGCGGATCGGCACGAAGATGCATGTACTTATCTTTGAGAGGCTACATGGCTGTGAGAAACACTTCTCTTTATGGATTCCTCATTGCGCGATTTAATTCCTTTGAGGATTGTGCCTTTATATCCTTCCTACTCATTCTTATACAATGTTCAGCGCTCGTGTCAATTGGGCATCGAGGAGTTGTAGTGGTACTACAGCCGTGGGCAGGATGTTTCTGCCTACGCGTTCGAGCTAGTCCTTATCGTCTTCTTGCAGAAGGATGTTTTATCATTTTGGCTCAGTAGCTGTGTCTTCAATGGCTTCAAGAATGCACGTAGATTACTATGATTTTCAGACGCTGTTATCGCACTGTGTTGGTGTAATGGTAGGCTTCTTGTTTATGTGTTGAGGCAGTGAATGACTTGAAATGAGTTTTTTCTCAGTGCATGATTCCGAGGTTCATCATTTTATTTCCACCAGAGGAAAGGCAATCGGACTATGAATATTCAAGTTTGGGATAGTGGAGTAATGAGACATGGTATTTCTGAGCATGGGGAAATTTTCAATTGTAAAGTGGTGTCATCGTCCTTGTGGAACACGTTAAGGTTCGTCGGTGTTATGGTCTTCATCAAATTGCCTTTAGGGTAGGGTAGTGTGAAATCGTGCTGGAGAGGAGGTTGTCAGAGATAGCACGATGTAGCAACTTTGGAATAAAATGGGTATTTCTAATGTTGATGGCTCGAGAAGGATGATCTTATTGGAGGCTTGGATTTGGTGGAAATTTATTAGATCAAGTGTTACCGAGATGGATTCGAATTTGAGGCAACAATTGAGCAGCGAAGGACGAGGAAGGATACGTGGGAGGTGGTTTGCGTTGGTTGAATTACTAACAAAAGTATGAGAAGCATATGATGAGCAGTTACTTAAATAAGATGGTTTAGCCGACGCGGGAGTGACAGAGTAGCGTATGGATTCTATGGTAGGATAGCCACATGACTAGAGGAAATTTTAGAGTGGTTTGAGATTGATGGTGGACAGTGATTGGGTCTACGGACTTAATTTGGAATGTTGGCTACTATACTGAGGAAGATCGGATACAACAGAGAGGAGTTTTCTTGATACGAAAGGAAATTCAACGTGACTTCGAATTGGAATGTATTGTCACACTTTTAGTTGATGTCAATGGGAAGTGAATGGAATTATATAGTTGGTGGACGAGCATGGGCTCAGGAGGGTTTACTAGTTTTGTAGTAATGGCACCTAGTGCAGTGTCGTTGGAAAATGTCGGCATAGAATTTCCATATGTGTGTTATCTCCTATGAGTAGGTTAGCGGTTGCGTGGTGTTGATGAAGCATCTACGAAGGATTCTACTGGCTATCCGGTAAGAGGTCGAATGTGTGAATTTGGCTAGTTATTCGAATATTTATGGATTGTTTAACAGAAAGATTTCGAGAGGCTTGTTGAGTTAATCATGCGAGATCATGGTAACTGGGAAGGATGAATCTTGGTGGGTTCCATGGTTAAGAAATGATAGCTTCAAGCTATGTGGGGGAGCCCAACCATGTACGGTTGGATTGTGTGATTGTCTGCTTCTGCGGTTTCTGGTCGACGGTGTATTAGTGGGTCATTATGACTAAGGAAAGCAAAAAAACATCAATGGTAATTCGAAAAAATGATTTGAGGAATGATTGCTATATTTGAGCCTTATTTATTCAGGTTCAGGTTTTGGGAAGATTTAGAGTTTATGCTTTGTGCGGATGTGATGTACAAGGAAAGGAATTCAGTCAGTTACTCCTTTGAGAGGGTGTTCACGTGCTAGTAGGGCCCTGGAGTTTGATCATACTTGGGAACAAGTCAGAGTGGGTGACTCAACAACGGTCCTAGTGGGTTCAAAATATAAGTGCGGTGCCTAAGTATTTTGAGTATGTGGTATGGATAAGTATTGAGATTTTGCGGTGGATTATAAGAAGGGGCTTGGAGTGTTCTATGTTATCATCAGTCTATGGTGTAGCATTGAAAGAATGGGAGAAAATAACTTCATATTCATAAAGGAATTATCAGAGTGGGTGTACCAGTTAAAGATGCGAATATGCGATCAAGGAGGATATGAGATGATTTGTGGGTTTTGAGACAACATGGCATCGTGAAATAGGGTCCTTCTAGATGAGTGCAGATTAGGTTCTTCATATATTTGATGGAGCTATTATTATTTCTAACTCAAGTCTGGAGCAAATTAGAAAAAGTCAGATCGGTTAGTGATGGTTGAATCTGTTTAATGGGGGCAATGATCAGTTCCTTCAGCGTGTTAAGTTTTATAGGTGATTATGGCCGTACATGCGAGGCTTGACGGCCGCCGTAATTGATTTTATTTGGAGGCACTCGAGTATTATGGTCTGTTATGTGTAGATGGATCCTGGAAGAGTCATGGTGGTATAGACCACAAATTGAGGTTTGTATTTTCTGTGGTTATGGGAATTCGGTCGCGTGTTGCAATGGTTTACCATAAATGAGCTAAGTGAAAGGCTTCTACATGACGGAGTGTTTATGCTTTTAATGGTTCAAGAATTATGATGAAATGCTTGTGCTCTCACATATTGGTAGGATAGGTGTAGTGAGCGGCATGGGAAATGGAAGTTTGGTATCAAGGTTGCGGTTCGGTGTTGACAAGAATGTCACGAGCTCGGATGAGCAGGAAAAAAAATCAGATTTATAGAGTAAGTTGGTATTATCTTTAGTGTCACCTGAGATCGGTGTCATGTGGAAGAGGCTTTGTGCATTGACTTGCGGATTTTTGATTCACTTTACAAAATAAGAACGATTGGTGGTATGTATGTGCGGACCCTACTACTTGAGTGAAATGGTTGTGGTAGCATGCCCCAAGGAGGGAATTGTATAAGCGTGACATGTCAGTCAATTGATTGTAACAGATTGAAACCAAATATGGAGGTTATAGTAATATTGCAAGAGCGAGAGTTTATGCTTGAGAGGCATTTTACTCCTTGGGTTGTGGACCGTGTGAGTGTGTTCCGGATATGAGGATTATTCTTATATGTCATGAATAGGTCATTATGGGTCCTTGAGAGGTTATTTTCCCAAGCATGGTATGATCATAATCGGTTTGTGGTCTGTTGATGGGTCCAAATGTGGGTGTGTACTATACACCAGCCTTAGGTGTGTTCATTTAGCATATCATTCCTTATGGGGGAGTATTCGGGCGTTGGATGTTATTTTCGTCCTCGGCCATTTCATGTAATACTCCATTGTTCCATGTGGGTTATGAGACGACTTAATTATTTTCACATGTGTTGAGGTCCTAAGTAGCAATGGTGTTATGTGAGCATGACGACTCTCGAGATGCAGATCATATATCGCACATTTTAGTTGTGCTTGAGTTTTGTAGCGTATGATGCTACCCGTCTCCACAAAATTTGCATTACGCACTTGGTGTGCTTGTTGTTGATATTCATGCATTTCGTGAGTATAAGAATTACGATTCGATGTGTGTTTTCCTTAGATTATTATGTGTGGATCGGGTGGCATGCATCCACAGGTATGTTGTTTGGAACGGATGGCACGCCACCACGGGTATCATGGTTGGATATGGTTGCACGTTGCAACAGTGTCATGTGTGGATCGGGTTGCACACCGCAATGGTGTCATATGTGGATCGGGTTGCACGCTGCAATAGTGGGAAGTGGAGTACAGTTACCTATATCTATTCTTGTATGCTTTGTACCTCATTTTTTGAGGAAGGTTCATGACATATTTTAAGTTGTTTAATTAGTTTCATGGATTGAGTAGTTCCTTCCAGGGTTCATTTTCCTTATGTATCACATTCAAGTGGGTAGCTTGTTGGCACATTGTGGCATCATACAAGACCTTTGGTGGTGTCTGAGATGACTTCTTGCCTGAGCGACTTGTACTGGGTGAGACAAGATTATTGGACTTGAGATTAGTGGGATCAGATTTATATGAAGCATGTTAAAGAACAAATAGCGTTATGTAGTACAGAATGAGGTAATGGTCATTGTCAGAAGAAGAGACTTAGTGATTTGTTGATTCGATAGGTGGTTATGAATTTCTACGTGTCTCTTCCACTTTGACATTAATGCGAGAGTTGGAACAGGACTTACATGCGTCATGAGGAGTGTTGTAGGCATCATATTTTTGGGATTTCGGCTCTTGTGGCCAGAGGGTGTTATTATAGTCATGTGAATTATGTGGTGCATGGCGTGAATTCAGTAAGGGTATACAATCATGTTTGATACAGTGTGTAATGATTGATACAGTGTTTGTATGTTGGGAACAAGCCTGGTAGGGAATTTTTGATGTTGAAATTTGGCTCTAAGGATTTTTGACTGAATAAATGGGGAAATCTTCAGACTGGCTCGAGCTAATGTCCTCAACTAGGTTATGGTAGCACAAATATAGGTGCCCAAGGGGTTAAACAATGATCTCGGACAACTCTAGAGTAGTTTAGCACGTTCGAGGACGAAAATATATTTAAGTGGGGGAGAATGTAACGACCCGACCGGTCATTTTGAGCTCTAGTGCGTCATTCGGCGGTTTGAGGCCTTGAGTAGCTTCACTTAAGGTATTATGACTTGTACGCGTGGTCAGAATTGAATTTTGCGAAGTTGGAAGAATTTGATTAAGGTTTGACTCTTGAGTAAACGTCCTCGAAATCAGGACTTGAAAGTTGCAATAGGTTTGTATGATGATTTCGGGGCTTATGTCCGCATTAGAATTTGGGTGACCTTGGAGCATTTTGGTGCGCATTATGGAAAGTTAGCATTTTGGAAGAATTTCATAAGTTTGTGTTGAAGTATATTTTAATGTTATCGATGTCCGTTTGGAATTCTGAGCATGGGAATAGCTTTGTATGGTGATTCCAGTATTAGGAGCGCGTCCGGATGTGGATTTGGAGGTCTGTAGGTTATTTTGGAGTCATTTGGCGGAAGTTGGAAAATTGAAAGTTTATCGGAAGTTTGACCAAGAGTGGACATTTTGATATCAGGGTCAGATTCAATTCCACAAGTGGGAGTAGGTCCATAATGTCAATTATGATCTGTGTTCAAAATTTGAGGTCAATCGGACAAAAAATTGATATGTTTCAGCGTCGAATGTAGAAGTTTAAAGTTCTAAGTTCACTGAGCTTGAATTGGGGTGCAATTGGTGTTTTTAGTGTTGTTGGATGTGATTTGAGGCCTCGAGCAAGTTCGTGTCAAGTATTGAGACTGGTTGGTATGGTTGGGCGGGGTCGTGACGGCCTCGGGTGAGATTCGGAGTGGTTTCGAACCAAGTTGGGATGTTTTAATTTTGCTGGTTTCTGGTGTTCATGGTAAGCATTGCGAAGGGACGGGATCGCAAAGAGAAGCTGGATCTGGGGAGGAAATTGTGCATCACAAACGCGACTATGGGTCACAACCGCAGAAAGGGGGCAGAGATGTCCTACGCGAACGTGAACGGGCTTCGCGGACACGAAGAAGGAAGGGGGAGCTGGTCCTGGTGGCGCTAAGCCATCACGAACGCGGATGAGGGACTACAAATGCAAAGGAGCGATACGTGGAGGAATCACTGATCGAGGAAGGTCACCGCGATCGCATAGTAGAACTTCTGGGCTGTTGGATTTTGGCCTTCACGATCGCGAGGGTGTTTCCACGAAAGCGAAGAAGGCAGTGCTGGACAATGTCATTACAAAGACGAGATTCAGCCCATTTTCCTTCAAATTTCATTTTGGTTGGACGAATTTTTGAGCTTTTGAAGAGGAGATTTCATTGTCTATTATGAGGTAAGTAATTCCCGCTTATTGTGAGTTAAATACATGGGTTGTATATGGATTTATACAAGATAATTAGTAGAAATTTGGTATTTTGAAGAAAAACCTAGAAATTTTTATTTTTGGAATTTGGCCATGAAATTTGACATGGAATTATGAATAAAATATATATTCGAGCTCGTGGTGTTATGGGTAATGTTTATCTTCGAAAAATTTAGGAATCCGGGCACGTGGGCCCGAGGGTTGGTTTTATCGACTTTTCGAGCGGAGTTGGGAAATTGTTGTCGATTTGTTATAACTATTAGAGTATATTTTTATTGGTTTGCACATTGTTTGACTAGTTTTAGAGAGATGTGGATTGGTTTGAGTTATTAGAAAGGCTTTGGAGCCGGTTATGAAATTTCAGAGCGAGGTAAGTCTCTTTTCTAACCTTGTAAGAGGGAATTAACCCCATATGTGAATCAAATTATCACGTGCTTCTATTTGTGGGAGCTGCGTACGCACGAGGTGACGAGATTCCATACTCAGCTACTAATTATGTTGTAGTCCGCGTAGTCTAGGACCCAAATCATGTTATACTTGTGTTGTTTGCACCCTACTTGTTAATTTAATTGCTTAAATCATATTGATATTTGACAACGGAATCATAACAGGTTAAACTTCATTTACTTGACCGTTAACGAGAATTGGTAATTCTTTGAATATTTGTCCCTTAATAAATCTTGAATTGGATGTTTTAATGTATTTTCGTTTCTTGTGGAGCGGGCCGAATACCTTGGTAGCAGATAGATGAATCTATGGTTCGTGTCGTTCGATCCTCCGCAATGCACATTTTAAATTTTTGAGGACAATAAATATTTGGAACTAATAATAATTGATATATCTTCATTGGCCCGAAATATTAATTTTTTATTGACGAAAATAAATTTGGGAATTCCTATAAGTATAAGAATTGTTTACTTATTTTGTTGTTCTTGAGTTTTCAGTTGTTTCTACATAACCCATGGTTAATTATAATATCGATATTTAATGGTTAGCCTATAGTAAGTGTCAGAGTTGACCAGTCATCACTACTTCTTAAAGGTTAGACTGATTACTTACTGGGTACGTGTTGATTTACGTACTCATACTAGACTTGCTGCACATTTTTGTGCAGGTGCATATGTGTCTAGTTGTCTTACAGGCGCAGCAGCACGGTTATTGCGGGGACTTAGGTGAGCTGCATCCCATGTTATGAGTCCGCAGCATACAGAGTCTCCATCCGAGTTATTCATACTCTCTTGTCTAATTGTATCCCAAACATATGTGGTATTTTACTATATTTCCTAGTTGACGCTCATGCACTCGTGACATCGGTTTTTGGGGGTGCTTATGGGTTCTTCATTATTGTAGTTGTGGAGATATTGTCATATATTCTATAATTTTATCTCTTACTATTTTGACAAAGGAAATTATGATTTCAAAAATACTAAAATGAGTAAATAAGTTAATCATTTAATTGTTAGCTTGTCTGACAATAGTGTTGACTTTAATGGATTTTGGGTCATGTCACATGTTCAGATTCACATTCCGGAAGGAAAAATATGGTTAACCTCCCCTAATGTAAAAACTGCCAAATCCGGGGAACTGGACTACCATCCTCACACTTGCAAGTGCATTGACTATTTGGATTTATGCATTTGGGAGATGTTATCAACCTCCCTGGGTTGAAAAGTCACTGGGGCCGAGGTATGGGACAACAATCCTCAAATCCACATGTGCCATTATTTGTAAGACATAATTTTAAAATAATTGAATTCAGCTAAATTTAGATTTACTGCACACTTTAGATTTCATGAGTTAGTTTCACATTTAGTTGTAAGTTATCAGTTTTATATTCATTTCTTAGAATGAGTTTTAAGTTTTAGATTATTCGATAATTATTATATGAATTGCCCGCTCTACGTACTGTATTTTTATTATATTTATATATAGCCCATGCCAGTCTTGTCCTCCGCTTAAGTGGTTATCAATAAGATTTCAGGGGTATCCTTAGAGATAGTTAGCCCGATTAGGCAAGCTAAGACATGCGTTAGGCATTCAGTGACCAAGTGATGAAACTCGTGGCTATATTTTGCACTTCATGCGAATCCAGTAAATAGACTCCGTTCTTTCATTCTAGCGGTAGTTGATTATTTACAGACTTAGTTATTTTGATATTTTTATCGTTCCATGGGGATGTCTAACACATGTTGATTTAATAACATAATTAAACTATTTAATCATTTATCATAAACCATTAAATAACATGTATAGCTACAAACGACTAATAGTTATACATTTCCCAAAATTGGTAGTACGAAGTCATAAGTCCACTAAAACACACTGAATTCTAATCACAATACCGTTTTGAATTATAATTTAATAGTAGCATAATGAAGTAAGGTAATGACTCCAAGGCCTGTGAACGTGAAGCAAGTAAACCTTGAAGTCTCCTTCCGTGCAAATGCAACTCTCAACGACACAAAAATAATGCATGGATCTGCACAAAAATGTGCAAAAGCATAGCATGAGTACACCACAACGGTACCCAGTGAGTATCAAGCCTAACTTTGATCAAGTAGTAATAAGACCAGGTCGAGATACCTACTAGACATAGAAACCTATTAATGATGTACATAAGCTAACAATGGAAAGAACATCACCGTAAGACCAACGACAAAAAAATTATTGATTTACAACCAACGATGAAGTAATAGAAACATAAATGGCATTGTTGTGGAAGCTTAAAAGGTGATGTTTTGACCAGAATTTGACTTTTATGTAAACGGCGCCATAACGAGTTATGGATGATGTCAGCAGCTTCGTATGGTGATTTTGGACTGAGGAGCACGACCGAAATGTATTTTCGAGGTCTATGGTAGATTTAGGAATGAATTGGCGAAAGTTAGAATTTAGGCGATTTCGGCCGATAGGTGAATTTTGATATCGGACTCGGAATGAATCCCGAGAGTGGCTGTAGGCCTGTAGTGTCATTTATGACATATGTGTAAAATTTGAGGTCATTCAGACTAGTTTTGACATGTTTCGGCATCGGTTGTAGATTTTTGAAATTTCCTAAGTTAATAGGCTTGAATCCATGCATAATTCTCCGTTTTGGTGTTATGTGATTGAAGACTCCCTAGGACAGAACTGCTCTGATACCACTTTTTTCACGACCCAAATCGAAGGGCCGCGATCGAAACTTGGCGTCTTATTCAACCGAGTACCTACGAAACATATCCTTCTTATCGTACTATCATTAGTAACTGGGCCAACATGGACACAACTTGTAATGTATAACTCTAAGTGTTAAAGCACTGATTCAATTAGCCTCTGACATACTGTACAAAATGAACCTCTGTCTACAAAGCCTCTAATAGTATTAGACGTCAAATGGGAGTGGGTACCGGCCTACCCATGAGTCTGTAGCAAAATCCTGACACGATGAATCATTGACTTGACTGCACTCTGAATGAGGTGGAGTCTTACCGATCCTTTGTTGAATGCTAACCTCATATACTATGAGGGCTCGTCAAACTGATTTTCTATACTTATATGCATGAAATACAGCGTCCCCAGAAAAAGGAACGTCAGTACGAAATAATGTACCGAGTATGTAAGGCAACGAGATAACTGAAAGCTAAAACTGAACAAATAATATATTCACTGAAAGTAAATGGGAGTCAAAGATAATCAAAAGGTATGGTTACCTGTTGATATTGACTCAACTCTCTCAATATAGTAAGTAAAATAGTTGTCAGGCCTTATAAAGCTCGGTATGTATAGCTGCTCTGCCGTAGTAGGCTCACTCATAGGCGCCCGGCCATACTAGGATTTGTATCTGGCCAACTGTCCTTGCTTATAAGCGCTCGACCATAGTAGGCTCGATGTATAACTTATCATCTGATTAGAGGTATCCCAATAGGGGCCCGCCCATCGATTATAGCTCGATGGTGGTGAAAATACTGCAATAATATATGTATATATATATATATTTATATATTTGTAGAACCTCCTCTCTCTTGATTGGAAGAAGACAATACACCATTTAATATAAAGTCTCGATAATAGAAAATATTTTAATTTATGAGACTAGGATAATGTCCCTAAGTTCAGGAATACGAACTTCTCTTTATGCCTCATTATCAAACTCGTGCAGTTACGAGATCATTCCAAAATGAAGGAAGGGCTTAGCCTTAACATACATAAGCCGATTCTCATGACAATCCCTATAACACATGCCAATTGTGATAAATCACGTAACATCGGATTGAAGTTGGGAAAAATCCATCTAATATCACCGAGGAAGATTGTACTATGTTCTCTTAGAATTGCATCTTACGCATCTATTACATAATCTCATATGAATTTGCTAAAATACATCAATTATTATTGTTGAAGATCTCATCAACTTTCCCTTATCGGTACACAATGAAGTTTAAGTCAAAGCTCGTTGTGGAAGACCCTAGCAAAAACCACGTCATTCGAAAACCCATAAACCGCTGTATTTCCTCTGGAGCACCCAACAATGTTGCAACCGAGATACTTACTGTGAAGAAACCTTATGTCAATCTAAAGATGTTTCTCTAACCACTCTGATACTCGAATGTAGATTTAGCAATGATACAGATATACTGCAAGTTCCAGCACCATCCATAAAAATCTTAGATCTTCGCCATGTACAATTCCAGGGAACCCCTCAACGCTGCCTATATCCTCAAAACCAAGACTGATATGAAATTTTCCCATGCAAACTAAACGTCGATAGTAAACTCCCCCACTTGGTGCGGAGTCAAAGGACACAACATCCAATGATCAATATTACCAACATTCATAAGCTAGTATAGCACCAATGAGATACACGAACAAGTTGCATCCCACAGTTGAATAATTGCAGATCTACCAACACGTCCAAGTCCTTAGTCTAAGAAATATCTCAGGACAATGATCGAGCATCTATGGCCCCCTCAAAGCCTATCCACAACATTACAAACTGTCGGAGCATAGCTGATACAGTGCGTGCAACTTTATATACGAGTAGATGTAAATGGATATAAGATATGTGCTTCAAGCTAAATCAACGTCGCACAATAAGGAATGAAAAGAGTGGTTTCTAATAGTTCCATAGCCTCTCAAAGATAAGTACATATATCTCCGTAACGATCCACAAGACTCTACTAAACATGCTTGTGACTCGTAAAACCTACAAACTTAGAGCATTGATACCGCAATAGGCCAATAGTTATACATTCCCAAAACTGGTAGTACGAAGTCATAAGCACTACTAAAACTCACTATAATTTTTAAACATAATACCATTTTGAATTATCATTTAACATTAGCATAATGAACTAAGGTGGTGACTTTGAGGCCTGTGAATGTCAAGCAGGTATACCTTGAAGTATCCATCCGCGCAGACACAACTCTCAACAACACAATCAAAATACATCGATCTGCAAAAAAATGTGCAGAAGCATAGCCTTTGTACACCACAACAATACCCAGTAAGTATCAAGCCTAACCTCGGTCGAGTAGTGACGAGGCCAGGTCAGGAAACCTACTAGACATAGAAACATGTTCAAGATATACATAAGCTAATGATGGAATGAACATCAATGTAAGACCAATGGTAGAAAAAAATATTGATTTACTACCAACAATGAAGAAATAGAAACATAAATGGCACCAAGTAGTAAATGAGTAATGAAGAAACAACATAATCAAAACATTGGTGAGATGTAAACGAACTCAAATAAGGAAAAAAAGGGATGACAACTCAAATAATCAAACTACTCTCAACGCATAGACTTACTCTTACACCTCAAACCTGGGCCTGGACGTAACATGGAACCCGGTGCCTTACTACATATGACCGATTGAACTAGAAGGCTGACTGAATCAACAAGTGATATCATAACATACTGAATGCAGAAGATAAACTAACACATGCTGATATACTAAAAGTCTGAATGATATAAATCAAGTGTTGAAACAGTTGAATAAGTCTGAAACATATAGGTAGCAAAATTTCATAACATGAAAAACCGATGACTCTGCCTAAATGTTACTCTAGTCTATGAAGCTTCTAATGAAGTACTGAAAACAATGAATGTCTGTAATTACTGAAAGACTGTAAAATACTGATAATGCCTCGAAAGAACTAGGCTCACCCAATAGCTGGTACGAGAATACTAGTGCTCGGAGTCATCAACCTGTAAATCATTACCTGCATCATGAGATGCAAGCCCCGGGCAAAAGGGACGCTAGTACATTTGAATTGCACTAGTATGTAAAGCAAACGAATGAAAGAACTATGAATACTGAAACTAGAACTAAGCTGATAACTGAGAATTCATAACTCATAACTGAATGACAATTGCAAAAATTCAAACTGAGCCGATACCTGATAAATGAACAAATGAAGTAAGGATATGAATACTATTTCTTCTTCTGAATGATGAAGCACTTGCTTATATGAATAAACTACAGCCTCAGGCCCAATATATATGTGAACAAGCTACGACCTCAGGGCTAAGTATATGTATACATAACTACAGCCCCATGCCTTAAAATGCATAAAGCATAAACTACACCTTTAGGACTAAACATGGATAAAGTATAAACTACGCCATCGACCCCAAACATGTATAAAGCATAAACTTTTGCCTCATGCCCAAACATGCATAAAGAATAAACTACAGCCTCAGGCCCAAATACAGGTGTTCAGCATTCAGGGATTTAAATTCAGGAAGTGAGAATCAGACTGCAATATATGATGATGAAAAACTGAATCATATTGAGTTTTGTGATAATGGAGTATGGAATAGGACTAGACTGGGACATGAATTCTTGAACTGATTATGAACATTGGAACTTTAAGTGTTTATGACATGCTGAGTAATCTAGACTGAGACTCATGGGCATCAAACCCAAGTATATATTGATTATGCACTAAGATCACAACGTTCAAAGTGAAAGTCATGAACGAGTTACGAAGCAAGAGAATAGAAGTTCTGAAACTATTCAAGGAACTAGGCTTAAATATACATTTCTTAGGAAATTAGTAACGTTGTAAAAGAAATATCGTGTTGAGAGAATCATTAACATTCCCAAACATAGAGAGTTAGCCTCGCATACCTTGACTCTGGTCCTTTGAAGCGTATCACAATGTTCGTCACCTCTTTCAACGATAATCTATGTTAATATATAACAAGAGGAACCAATATTAGCACTAATTGTCGTATTTTAGTCACTTAGGTATTTTATCAAACAGCTTACCGGCATGAAGCCTCATATCCCTTAGTAATTGGTCCTTTCTTTACCAAATTCTCATTCTACTACTTCTAGGTGGTTCTACAATCCCAAATAGATGTAACTAACAACATATCTTATCACCCTAATGTTTACAATAATCGTAAGTCAACAACCCAAAACCCTAGCATAGTTCATATGGTTCTCTCTATCAAACTCATTCACCATTCTCCCAAGAACTCAACATTTCACAAATACAAACGATTAGGGAGTAGAAACATTACCATTTTGAAGTTCAATCCTACCGAATTCCAGTTCTACGGTTTCTTTTATGAACAATAATGTCTCGATCGAATATCTAATAATTTGAAGGATTTATCCATGGTAGTAAGGTGTTGCAGAATTTAAACTAACTTAGAATCATCTTTAGAATTCACCTTGGATGATGGAGGTACCTTGGGGAAGTTGGGTTCTTGAGAGCATCCCTTTCTTAAGCAAATTTACGCGTTTGAGGTGTGGGGAACGAGGTAGGGTTTAAATAAGTGTACGCGTCCCAAAAATTGAGGAGGAAATAAAAGTAGGTTGGATAAGCATCATCGACGAAGGGAATCATTTGAGGCTCCAAAATAAATGTGCAAAGCGCCATCAGAGGCGCCAAAACTACAGTGCCTTGCGCTGTAGGGGGCAGGAAGGTTAATGCCCTGGATAGTGCCTTGCACTGTCATGGGTGTTGATACCCATTTTGCCCTAACATTTTTTTTAATAGTATATATATTATTTAAAATTTTATATTGCATCATTACTTAATTCACAAGATTTATACAAGCATTTCCATAATGTTCCATAATTTTCACAGCTTTTCTTGCATAAAAATTACACGAATATTTGCTAATATTCCCTTAAATTATTTGGATAACTAAATCATCCTAATTTTTTATTTTTACACCTACAAACATGTTTTAAAAGATTTTTTTATATCATTTCATATATAATTATGTCTGTATTTTAGTTATTTCTATAATTTTTACAGTAATAGCCTATGATCCAACATAAGTGCTCTTTTATTACATTATTTGTGTCAAAATAGCATTTTAATATTTTCATAATGCTAAATTATTATTTTCAATCATTTTAGTGCATAAATAATATTTTTACTTATTTATTAAATATTTTTCTAAATTATTTTTTTGATAAATTTTGTGTGTTTAAGTAGAAGCCCAGTTTTAAGTCTAATGTTCGGACAAAAATTGGCCCAGTACCCTATCCCATCAACCCCAAGCCCAAACGAGACAACCTCTTTCCGATTGACCCGATCAGTACCCGCTTAAAAGACCCGCCATGTTTCCCTTTGATCCCAGCCGTTGATCTCAAATGGTCAACGAACCATAATAAATCCCTAGCTTCCCTAATATCCCCTCACCCTAAATCCTAATCTGATTGCCACAATCCAGCCACCTCTGCATTCCCTCACTCCTATGCCAAACCCTAAATGCCTCTCCCCAACTCCCCTCAAAACCCGTTTAAATCATGAAATTCTTTCATGATCTATTTACCTTATTTGTAGAATCTCATTATCATTCATTTGTTCGTGGTATTACTTAGTACTTGTCTAATTTTGGAAAGTATTACCTCTCTGAATCGAGTGCAATTTCCCTCACCCACAAGATTCAGATGAAAATCTATCTGCATACACTCTCAAAAAGGTCATATTGGTTTGATTTACATAGATTTTTAGCTAATTTTTACTATTTGTCAAACTAGGGTTTGTCCGATCTTTACCTATTTTGATTCGTAATAGGCTATGCATGTGACTTTCCTTTGTTCCTACTTAAACTTGATTGATCTTCTTTCGTTATTTGTGTTTGAATAATTTGTTTTTCATGTTTACTTGTTTGATTTCTACACTATATAAATCCCTCCCAATTACCCTTTTACAGACCGATCGTATGAGTTTTTAATTCAAGTCTGCTGGAGCTGTCGGAGGCCTGGAAAATACCGGGTTATCCAATTATTCAGATTTAATCATGGGTCTGTAATAATCTTGTAGTTGAACATACTGGAGATTAATAAAAAAGGTTAGGGTATTTTAGTTTCCGCAAAAGGGGTAGAGAGCATGTCTATAGAACCTATGTGTTCCACTTGTTGTTTTGGCTCCTATACATCACACGCTAGTAGAAACTATGCCCATAGTAATCACACACTCACTCAACATGTTTACTATCGAAGCATGAGCTTAAGTACTTTATTTGTTCCCCATGTCTACCACTATGTGTTATTGGACATCATGCATATAGGATCACTAATTTTCATCTAGACATCATGTCTATAGGACCTTAATTGACTAACTTGCTATTGTTATCGTTATCATACTGCCCAGCCTAGATAACATGCCTATAGGGATAAAGTGTTACAAAAATTAGTTCTGATTGTCAATTGTTAGAAATCCTGCCTATAGGATATTGTCACTCGCTTGAAATTGTTTATGAGAACAACTTGTTAGTGCTGGACTCTCAAAATTGTTTCATTGCTTAGTTATGCCACTACTAGAAACCATTCCAATAGGATCATGTCACCTTCCTAAGATGCATATTTATAAAGTCAACGGTAATAGTTCTAAGCTTGAAAATAGTTTACTGCCATCCTCGCCTAAGCCATTAGATCAATAATGTTGCATAGACGATGCTGGAATTCAGAATCACCTAGAAAACATACCTATAGGACTTTAAGCCTTAATTCTGAAACTATGTACTGCCAAAACTGCCCGTGTGCATTTGTTGTATATGTGTGGAGGAAAAATTGGGCCTTTATTGGTCTTTACATGAAGGCCTACTTGTTTTCAATGTCAGTTAGTTTAATTATTTTGAGCAACCTAAATAAAGTCTAGAATCACCCAAATAGAGGTCCAATGCCTCCTGAGCCATAGGCATGGGACGAGTAGTGCACGCATAGGGTACGCCTTAGAATTGAATTAGAGTGCGTATAGGTAAACAACTTTAACATAATAATTGGGTATCGCGAGATGATAATTTATGCCCGCTGAATAATATGAGAAACTCCTATCTAATGGGAGTTGCAAAGTATTATTTATGTTGCATGGGGTGATCCTTTAGGCTAAAGAACATAGGACCCCCCTTTCTTTATATCTGCATTTAGTCATTCAGACATTGTATTTATATCTTGTAGTTCTTAAGATTTGTACCAATTGTGTTATAATGAACTTCTCCGACCGGGACCCACAGTTGTGGACCTTGAAGAGTGCCTAACACCTTCTCTTTGATGTAATTTGAGACCTTACCTGATATTTGGTGACATTGACTAGTGAAACTGAGTTATTTTTCAAAATAGGTGCCGTAACGAACCTTAAAATCGTTAGGTGGCGACTCTTCTCTTTCAATACCCATTTAAAAGAATTGTCACACGTTGAATCTCGATTTCGTGAGAAAAGGGGGCGTGACAACATGTCGACTCTGGTAGGGATATACTTAGGCTCTTACCATTATGAACTTGATTTATGTGGATTATTTTTTTATGCACATCCCTTCCCTTATTCACCTCCATTTTTTTAAACTTGTTATGATATGCGTATCCCCTCCCTTCTTCACCTTTATTTGCTTAAATTTTCTATGACATGCACATCACTTCCCCATTCACCTTTAATTGTTATGACTATTATTCATTTCTTTTCATCTTGTCCAAGACTGCCATATCATTCCTTTCCTGTCCCGACTTCCTTACTTGCTTTATTACATTCCTGCATATGTTTGTATAAACTAAGCTAACTTCTTCCCTTTGTCTTCCTTCTCTTTAATTTTTTATTCTTGCTATTTTATTTACCGCTTTTACATATTCAATCATGCAAATACTTCACAACTTGTTATTATCTTTTCATAAAGCATGCTCCACGTCATACCCCACTCGTGCCAATTATCAACATAGAGGCGCTTGACGAGTGTCCACGCTCTTCCAAATTACCCTTTTTAAATTGGAAAGGCTTATTTGGGGTTGATTAGTCGATCGGCGTTGTAGTCGACGGTCCCATGCCTTTCCCTCTCAAGTTGTCCACTTGAGAGTACATCTCTAGACTTTCTAGAAACCTTACTCCAATATCATGTATATGTTAAACCTAGTATAGGTTAAAACATTGTTCATGTAATAGCCTGCTAAGATAAGCCTTGTCCAAAGCCCGACGGGATTTCCATAATCCCAATGGACATCGTCATGCTATGTGCATTACTTGGAGAAAATATGCCAATATGTTAATCATTATTGTGTGAATGGTCGAATATGGAGAAGAAAAGGGCTAACCTTTATTTATTTGCAAAAAATGAAGCATGAAATCCCCAGGTTCGGCATGGTCCAAAACATCCCACTTCTGCTACTTGACTAGTGGAAGGACTTTGCACCTTGCGATAAAAACCATGTGAGAAGAATACTTGGCAACTTTCCGTCTTTGCTTAATATCCAACCGAATAGTGATTTGATTGAGGCTGCTACCATGTTTAGGGATGAGAAAAGAGCGGTCTTACGATTTGGTGACATAGAAATGACTCCTCTCTTAGAAGAAATAGGAGGTTTTGCTAAGCTTCAATGGGATAGTCCAGGATTACTAGTGCCAGAGAATAACAGCCCTCATAGTTTTCTAAAGATGCTAGGTTTTAAGATAAATGATGAGTTGCTTTATTTAAAGAAATCATATATCCCATTTAAATTTCTTTATGAGCATTACGGGCAAAGTAAGTCATATCGCCTTTATCATGATGAGCTCGCCATTACTTCTTTGGGTTTGGCGCATCGCTGGGTTTATTTGTTCATCATCTGCTTCTTGTGTTTGTTGATATTTCTAATAAAAGGGGGAAAGATTCACACTTTCTTAGCTATGGTTGCAAGAACTTTAAAGGAAGGAATCTAGGGGAAACCTACACTATCATCCCTATGATCCTAGCTGAACTATATCGTGCTCTAGATTGGTGCAAGCAGGGGTACAGGCATTTTGAAGGTTGTAATCTATTATTGCAAGTTTGGTTATTACAACACTTTCAGAGGAGAGAATATGATCAAGAGCTTCTGCGACATCCATTGAATGACTACATTGCTTACCACCATCCAAAGAAATTAATATTCATCCCAGATAAGTTCGCATAGTCCGGAAGTGCTGTTAGTTGGGTGTGTTTCTTTACCAATTTGACAGACGAAAAGATACATTGGATGTTTGAGTGGTTTCCTAGTAGTGAGCTCATCATCAGGTCAAGGGATACTACTTATTTAGTATTGATCGGGTTGCGAGGCATTTATCCCTATGTTCCTATAAGGGTAAAGAGACAGATAGGAAAAAAACAAGTCATACCTAGGGTTTCCAACATGGTCCAGTACAAGGTAGATTTCAAAGGGGACATCATTCCTTTCAAGTTCAAGGCACAACATATATGGAACCAGAAGGTCATTGTGGAAAAAGAGACTGTCGAGCCAGACATGTACCATGTCATTACGTGTATTTCTATCCATCATGGTTGGTAAATGATATAGCAGGAGACGTCAAGCCAGAGGTCAATTTGGAAAAAAAGGATCATTAATGATGCAGTTGAGGCACAGGTGAAGTATAGAAGACTTCGCAAAAAGGTTTTAGAGTCGGAAGCTAGGCATCTGGAACATCATAAAATAGACATGGAGGTTATAAATGAATGGAAGGGGATCTCCACTAAGTCAATAGAAAGATTAGAATATCTAGAACAAAGACTGTTGGAGCTCGAAAGAAAGATGAGAAAGAAGCTTGCAGATTGTCAAAACGTGGATAGTAGCGAAGGAGGGAACCGAGCAAAGGCTTACTTATTATTGGATATGCGCGACTTGGAGAACTTGATTAATGGAGTTAAAAAATCTAAGAACGGAGAAGGTCCCTCAGGGACCAAATAGATTAGCAAATGATGTTCTTTATTGTTTTCTAGCTTAGTTTAGATTTCGATTTCAATAAGGCTAAATGCCATTAGTGACTTCATTGTTATTGTCGATTTACTAAAAGTTTGGCTCATTTTCACATTAATGAAATGAAGCAACATTGGCATCAATTTTGTCCAAGTGTATGTGTCGCTTAGGCCTACCTAGGGAACAATGAGGTCCCCAATTAGGACTCAAATTATTTTGCAAAACATGTTGAAATACTACAAGCCATCTTTCAAATATCCCTTACTGACTTGGTTACCTTTCGCTTTTTCTTTCTTTTGATTATTCCCATTCCCTAAGGTTGGTTCGTACATACTAGCATCGTCAACATATCATACTAGATCTAGAGGTCCTCCACCTCCTCCTCCACCAAACGATCCCAAGAGCAAGAAAAACGGAAAAGCGAAGATGGATGATATGAGTAGTATTAGGAAGGATAATGCCATCATGGCAGAGAATGTCGAAACATCAGATAGTTGAAGCACCCTGGCATAGAATGAACTGGTCTTACATCTGGAACAAAATATTTTGGAGCTACAAGGAGAACATGAGCAGGTCCAAAACATGGCAAACCTCTCTCTCACCCTAAATGTCCCTGGTATTAACAAACAAAACCCAAACACCCAAAACCAAGCACAACCACAAAACACACAAAACCAAAATCCGCCACCAAACCCTCTTGCACCACACCAGTATCCCACACCTCTCCAAAACTTAATACTCCCCCAGTACCAACTCCTCAACAACACCATCACCACCCAACCCAGTACCCACAGTGTCACAACCCCAAATCCTAAATCGGCTGTGATGACGCCTATCATTGAACTAGGCTAGCCAACAATCACATATTTACTGTTTCTTTCCAAAATCCCAACCCATTTTTCAACATTTCATAGCCGTAAATAAATTACTGAATCTATTAAGAAAAACAGTCTAAAACCATCCCTAATATTCGGAGTCAACATGTCATGAGCATCTAAGGAATATACCAAAAATTATACTATTATAATAAAAAACCTCGGAACGAAGAACTAGGTATAAAATAAGAAGGGAAAAATAGAGATTGCTGCGGACGTTGAACAGCTACCTCTATATCCCGACTCTGGCTCCGCACGAAATAGATAACTAACGCTCGGTATCAGCACATGTATCTACACACAAGGGTGCAGGGAGTAATGTGAGTATGCCAACTTAGTAGTAATGAAAATAAATCAAGTCTATGCAGTAAGAAACAAATAAAAATCAAATTATCAGTTCACAATATGCACAACCTTTCTTTCCAATAGTATATATATATATGAAATCAACATGCCTTCAAAAACAACATTAGTAAAATCCTTTAAAAATGTGCTTTCATGAATTTTAGAAATAAAAATAACCGAAGGATTTAGTGTAAAATGAAATAAATCATAAGTAGCCCCTCATGCCAAAACATGAATAATAAATCGCCCTGCGGGAAGAACATCACTCAGCATACCTCACATTCACTCAGTATCGGCCCCTCGGGTAACCTCACTGTCACTCATGTCTCCCAATCACTCGTCACTCGTCACTCGGCACTCGGTACTCGCACTAAGTAGGTTCATGCGCTCACTGGGGGTGTGTACAGACTCCAGAGGGGCTCCTTCAGCCCAAGCGCTAATATCAAGCCACCTCGTGGCATATCATATGCTCACAATCAGGCCCTAAGCCTCACTCAGTCAGCAACTCTCTAAAGCCCCTCGGGCGTATCAATAAAACGGGGTACTCGACCCAAAAACATCATTTTATATCTCAAAACAGTGTAAATAAGGCTGAGTTTTGAAATCAATTAAACATAACATGACTGAGTGTAAATCATAAGTCAACACAACGAGGAAAATAGCAGTAAAAAGAAATACCCCAACGGGTCTAATCATACTCTAAAAAGAAATGCCCCAACTATAGGAATAGATTTAGAACACAATTTAACATATGATTTAGAGTAAAAATACGCAACTCAATAGTTGCCGCGGAGAGGAACAAGTCTAATCCAAAAATCAGTGCACGCCACATACTCATAATCCGACATGTGCACCTTTCTAAAAACAGTGAGAAATACGAAGTCCGGGGTTTCATATCCTCAGGACAAGATTTATAGCCATTACTTACCTCCACCCGAGCCAAAATACTAATCCGTGATGCTCTTTCCCCTTTAATCGGCTCCCGATTTCACCTAATCTAACCAAAATAAGATTAACATCATCAATATACGCTAAATGAACAAGGCTCAAACGAAAACTATTAATTTTAGGCACAATTATCGAAATTGGCCCAACCCGAGCCCCGGGCCCACGTCTCGGAATTCTATTACATCACAAGAATCCTTATCCTCCCACGATTCTATACATACCAAGAACACCCAAATCGGACCACAATTGCCCACTCAAATCATCAAAAGAAAATTCCAATTCTCATGCACCTAGCTTCCCCAATTTTGGGTTTAAATCCAACTACTTTCCGGTATAATTACTTAGAAAACAACATAGAATCGAGTTATGAAGGGAAAAAACTAACCTCCAAGTCTTTCCCTTCGATTTCCTCTTCAATCCCTCTCAAAAAGCTCTAAACCCATGCAGCAATGGAGGAAAAATAGACTAAATTCGCAAAAATAGCCTTTTATAAAACACTGCCCAGATCATTAACTCACTACGATCATGAGACCACCCACGCGATTGCGAAGGACCAACTTACTGCCATAAAATTTTACTCATTGCGATCGCACCATTCCCCACGCGATCGTGAAGCTTCGACTCCCTGACCTATGCGATCGCGTACCCATTCGCGCGGTCGCAAACACCAATTGCAACAACCTCACATGACCCCTTTTTCTTCTACGCGACCGTAGAAGGAACCTCGTGACTACACGGCTCAAGTCTGCCCAACCTATGCGATCATAAACCTTATTACCCGATTTCATAGAACAATTCTGCTTGCCTCAATCCTTACGCTACACGATCGCGGGTTAAGTCACGCGATCGCAATAAAGAAACCACTATTGCTAAAACACCAGACAACCGGTAATCTCCCAAAGACCAAAAGTGCCCGTTTGAGCATCCGAAATACACCTGAGGCCCTCGGAACCTCAACCAAACCTACCAACATATCCCATAACACCATTCATTGACACAGGCATTCAACATATCCTCCAAAATCTGAATAGTACGCTCCGACTGCCTGTCAGTCCGAGGATGAAACGCTGTGCTCAACTAGACCTCAATACCTAACTCCCTCTGCATGGCCCTCCAAAACTGAGATGTGAACTGAGTACCTCCGTCAGAAATGATGGAAACTGGAACCCCATGCAATCTAAAAATCTCCCTGATATAAATCTCAGCTAACCGCTCCGAAGAATAAGTAGTACCAATAGGAATGAAGTGCGCGGACTTGGTCAGCCGATCCACAATAACCCATATAGCATCAAACCTCCTCGAAGTTCGTAGAAGCCCAACTACGAAGTCCATGGTGATCCGCTCCCACTTCCACTCTGGAATATCTAATCTTAGAAGTAGTTCATCCGGTCTCTAGTGCTCATTCTTGACCTGCTTACAGTTGAGACACCGATCCACGAACTCAACAATATCCATCTACATCTTCCTCCACCAATAATGCTGTCTCAGATCCTGATACATCTTTGCGGCACCCGGATGGATGGAATACCGCGAACTAAGAGCCTCAACTAGAATCAAATCTCAAAATCCATCCACATTGGGCAAATCCGGCCCTGCATCCTCATGACCCCATTATCACCAATAACCACATCTCTGGCATCACCGCGACAGACCCTGTCCTGAAGAACGAGCAAGTGTGGGTCATCATACTGGAGTGCTCTAATCTGATCATAAAGAGATGACCTAGAGGCTACACAAGCCAATACCCACGGGGGACCTGATAGATCAAATCTCACCAACTGACCCGCTAAAGCCTGAACATCAAGTGCTAATGGCCTCTCTGCTACTAGAAGGTAGGCTAGACTCCCCAAACAACCGGCTCTGCGACTCAGGGCATCGGCCACTACCTTGGCCTTCCCCGTATAATATAACAATATGAGGTCATAATTCTTGAGAAGATCCAACCACCTCTTTTGATGAAAATTCAGATCCTTCTGCTTAAGCAGATGTTGCAAACTATGGTTATCGGTGAAAATATCACAATGCACTCCATATAAATAACGACGCCAAATCTTCAAGGCGTGGACAATAGCTGATAGCTCTAAATCGTGCACTTGATAATTCTTTTCGTGCACCTTCAACTGTTTGGATGCATATGCAGTCACCCTACCATCCTACATCAAAACCGCTCCAAGGCCAACTCTCGAGGCATCACACTAAACTGTATACGAACCTGAACCCGTAGGCAAAACCAACGTCGGAGCTGTATTCAAAGCTGACTTGAGCTAATGAAATCTCTCCTCACACTCCTCAGTCAACCTGAACTGAGCACCCTTCTGGGTCAGTCTATCCATAGGTGCTGCAGTAGATGAAAATTCCTCTACGAAACGATGATAGTACCCTGCCAAATCAAGGAATTTGCGAAAATCGGTAGTTGATGACGGTCTAAGCCAGATCTGCACCGCCTCTATTGATGTTTTAGAAGTCAATACCACACAAGAAGTCAGGTTAATTTGTATGGTACCCAATTTTTCGAGTGATGTCTCTCTAGAAGAACCTGGTTCTTCTTGGTGTTCCAACTTCTAGTGTTGCGAAATAATAAAAGCAGTAAAGTAAAAACACAGAGACTTTTACGTGGAAAACACCTGGCTCAAAAGGTTAAAAAACCACGACCTACTCGTAGGATCTGCTCAAACTCTTCACTAAAACTCTGAGCCAAACGGACTTACAAAATAAACTCTTTTGTTATCCTAGGACTAACTCTAATCCCTTCGTAGTAGCTAGCCTCTAGCTAATTTCTACAAGCTTCAAGTTAACTCTAACTTGAACAATGTGTAGCTATTACAATTGCTTCTATGAAAGATGAAAAGATACAATATTAAATCGCCTATTACAACCAAATAGACTCAATGACAAACAAATGGAACTGGTTGTTCTAGCTGGTCAGTAGCCTTTGTATCGCACAGTAATTCTGCTTGCAAAATATCTAGGACTTTTGCTTTCAGATATTGGTTCACTTCTACACTTGTGTGTTCTTAATTCAAGCAAGAATACTTCAATTATTTATAGAGTCAGTTGTTGAGTTTGTCGTTCAGTTATGGTACAACTGTACCTGGGAGAAAGAATTCATATTAAACTCAACTTCCTTCTTTTGGTACTGTCCTTGCTGAATTCAACTCCTATTCTTTTATCAATTTGCAACCTTTTCGCATTAGGAGACACTTTCTTTGTTCATTGATACTTCACAATCGCATTCATCTCCTATGCATATATGGTTCATGTGCCAATACGTCAGGTCAAGTATGTGTGCTCTGATGGACCTGGTTCAACTGGACAAACATTTGTCAATCTTCAAAACTATGTAGTGACTTGGGTCAACAAATTCCCCATTTTTGATGATGACAAACTCTGTGCTTCTCTCTGCATACGCTTTAAACACTTTGTATGTTTTCAAGAATTTATCATAGAGAAACCAGGTTCATTATTAGGTTATAAATATCGCTTGAAATATAAAATCACATGTCTTCCCCCTTTTGGCATCATCGAAAATTTTTCAAAATGATAAACTTACCAGTGTTGTTAAAAATTACTCATGGCCATTTAGGCAACTACAAGTCCAAACATGATTAATCATCATAAGAAACCAATAAATGTAAGCTATCTAAGAAATTGAAACAGTTCAATAACAAAACATCCAAAATTCATTAACCAGGAATGAACATCAAACACCACACAAAAAAACAAAAAAAAGCCATAACCATGAGCAAGACAAAATAAAAACAAGAGAAACATAACAACTGGTCTAAGAGGGGTATTGGTAGCTCTGGACAACCTAAGGATGGGAAGGTGCAGAGGAGGTTGTGGTCTTGGTTTGTAGGAGAAAAAGCATTTGTTTAAGAACACCCTCGTTCTTTTCCTTTTTCTTTTGCTAATTCAGCCCTGAGAGCATCCCGCTCAGATATCAAACGAAGGATCTCCATATCCTTGATCTCACTTTCCTGCACCATAATTACGACTTTGTTGTTGACAGGCTGCTTCCTAGATGAACCGGGTTCATCTTCAGGAACATTGACATTATAATCACAAGTCAGCAAAGTATCCTTCCCAAAATAGTCCTTGGCAGTAGTCATCGCAACCTTTTTCACAGGAACATCAAAATGAGCAAGCACAACTGTAAGAAAAATAAAGCCATATGGGATTGCATGTGCTTTTGTTCCATTCACAACTCTGTCCAAGAGTTGGATGACGAAGGCTGGCCAATTGATCTGCTTTCCCCTATATAAACACTCCATCAAGGTCAGATCCATATAGTTGGCTTCATTTCACTTCTGCAGACTGGCCTGGTTTCAATTTCCCTTTCATTGTCCCTGAGCAATCTGGTAATATTGATTGTTGAGGCTAACCCATCCAAACTAGGCCATCTTTGCCTAGTGTAATCTTCGTATCCCTCAGTAGGAATGTGCAGAATCTCTCCTAGCTCTTTAGCATCAAAGGAGACTTGAATTCCTTTGACTGCGGTAGTGACCCTGTCGTCCTTGGCCACCGCATTATCCATGAATTCCACCAGTTTAGCTCTAGCCAACCTTCCTTCCATGTGAAGGACCATGTTCTTCCACCCCTGAACCTCCAGTGTGTCCAGCATGTATCTTATCCCAGGTTCCTTGAGATCCTTCAACAACTTTCCCTTCAGAATTTTTCTTTTGCCAAACAAGGTGATTCTGTCAGTCACCTTACCAACTTCCCCCATCACTTTTCTTGCCTTGGACCTGGTCCTTTTAACAGTTCTTGCAGGTGTGGCAAACATTGTACCTGACTTCTTTGAAGAAGCCTTAGCCCTATTTGATTTTGGTGCCTTAACCACAATAGGAGCAGTATTCTCCTCATGATGGACCAGGTCCATCTTATCCTCTTCAACAACAACAGTCTCCACAAGCTCTCCTATTTTAGCCTTTCCCTTTGCGACTCCCTTCTCAAACATTCTTCTTCCTCTCTCACAGCACTACGTGTAGCACGTACCTTAAGAACAGGAGAATCAGCAGCTACATAAGCTTTCCTCTCCTTAGAAGGAGCTGGGTTAGTAGCATTCTTGGACTTTTGAGTCCTATTTTCCTTGGAGTTATAGGACTCCCCCAGTTTCCTAAGCCTATCACCCAGTGTCTCGTCCCCAGATGAAACATGATCATCTGCTCCTTTCTTCAAGCTTGCTAGACCTGCCGCTGCTTCTTCGACTACACTTCCCCCTAACTCTGTGAATCTTCTCCAACCTTCTCAGGAATGGGACCACATATATTGAATGTAGTACCATCCTCCCCAAATCCCTCTCTCTCAAGAACCTTACCTTTTTCCAATTTTCTTTGCCTACTAGGCACTTCAACATCAACTACCAAACCAACCAGAACAAACATGTTCTCATCATTAACAGACTCAGAAATTTCATCAAGATTACCTTGTTCAGAATTTGATGAACCTGGTGCTTCATCCTCGTTGGCTAATTTAAAAGATTCACTTGATTATTCAGAATTATTATCCTTTTCAGCCTGCAGAATTCCTCCAAGAATCTTGCACGTGACCTAGAAGCCACTGATTTTTTGGCAAGAACCATTACACGACGACCACGAGGGGCTGGGTTAGGGTTAGATATGGGTTCATGAAAATGAGGGTTTTTATGAATATGAGGGTTTTTAGGGGTTGAGGTTCTTTATAACGATTGAGAACTGTATACAGATGGAGAATTTGAATCTTATTCATAATGCCCTCTATCATAATCACCATTTGGTGATGAAGAAGAAGAAGCAGGTGGTGGTGAAGACATGATTACGAGTGTTGTTAGGGAGAAAAGAAAAATGATCAGTTTTTAGGTTTGAAGAATAATGGTCTTGGTTCGACGGTTACTTTATGAAGAAAAGAGTAATGATGGCCCTTATATAAGATATGACTATTAATTATACAACGTGCAGAGTATTTATTCAAGTGGGAGTCTAATAGTTGTATGAGTGTCACTGATTAGACAGTTAAGAGTTCCCTACCTTTAGGCTAATTGAGTACTGGTAGGTCTTCTTGGAACGGGTTAATTTAGGTTTAGTACTAAGAATTTGAAATGAACCAAATATAGAGAGAATCATGCTCATGTGTGACTGTAACTAAGTCAATAATTGTATGGAGATGAGCAGGTACCTTGTCAGTCAGATGAACCAGGTTCATTGTGTTAAAGTCCTTAATTTGTCTCAATTTACAAAGATAGAGAAACATCATTAGCAACCGGAGAATCATATTAATACATGGCAAGAGAGTATGATAGTAAAGTCATGATGCTGAGCAATGATTAGACTGGTAGATTATCTATGTTAGTGTTTCTAGCCAAAAAACAAAAAGTTTCATTTTTTTTCAATCAGGTGATTTTAATCATCCCTAATTCAAGCCTGTTTCTCTCAAAATGCTCCCTACTCAGTGCTTTAGTAAATATATATGTAATTTGTTGATCAGTAGCACAAAATTCAATTGAGATCATTCCTTTTTCATGGTTATCCCTCATGAAATGGTGCCTAACATCTATATTCTTAGTTTTCTTATAATGAACCGGGTTCTTCATCATACTAATGGCACCAGTGTTATCACTGAAAATAGGAATGCATCCCACATCTATACCAAAATCCATGAGTTGTTGCTTGATCCATAGCAACTGAGCACAACAAGAGGTTGCAGCAACATATTCAGCCTCAACAGTAGACAAGGCTACTGAATTTTGTTTCTTGGTAGCCCAAGACACAAGACATGAACCCAGAAAGTGAGCCATACCTGAAGTACTCTTCCTGTCAACAAGGAAACATGCATAATCATCATCAGCATATCCTACAAGGTCGAAATTACTACCTTTAGGATACCAAAGGCACAAATCAGTTGTGCCTTTCAAATATCTCAAAATTCTCTTCACTGCATTGAGGTGGGACTCCTTTGGATTTGCCTGAAACCTAGCACACAGTCCTACACTGAACACAATATCAGGTCTGCTGGCAGTGAGATATAATAGAGACCTAATCATCACTCTGTATAGCTTATAATCAACGGATGAACCAGGTTCATCCACGTCCAAGTTTGTAGTTGTGGCTATGGGAGTGTCTATTTCCTTTGAGTCTTCCATTTTAAACTTCTTGAGCAATTCTTTCACATACTTTTGTTGGTGGATCATTATTCCATTTGTGTTTTGCTTGATTTGGTGTCCTAAGAAGAAGTTTAGCTCACCCATCATACTCATCTTAAACTCACTCCCCATAAACATAGCAAATTCCTTTCTCAATTTTTTAGATGTCACCCCAAATATAATATCATCCACGTATATTTGCACAACCAGGAGATCCTTACCCTTTTCCTTTAAGAACAAGGTACTGTAAATTTTTCCTCGTTTGTACCTATGTTCTAGCATGAATTTTGATAATCATTCGTACCATGATCTTGATACTTGTTTGAGACCATACAGAGCCTTGTCTAGTTTGTATACGTGGTCAGGTGACTCCTTGCTTTCAAAACCTGGAGGCTGTTTGACAAATACATCTTCCCTCAGATAGCCATTGAGAAAGGCACTCTTAACATCCATCTGATAAAGAGTGAATTCCACGTGTACAACAAATGCGATAAGAAGTCTGATTACCTCCAGTCCTGCCAGAGGGGAAAAGGTATCATCATAGTCAATTCCCTCTTCTTGACTATATCTTTGTACCACTCCTCTTGCCTTATTTCTTGTAACAGTTCCATTCTCATCGAGCTTGTTCCTAAAGACCCACTTGGTGCCAATCACTGATCTATCTAGTGGCCTAGGTACGAAGTGCCATACTTGACTTCTTTCAAACTGATTCAGCTCTTCTTGCATGGCATTTACCCAATCAGCATCTTGCAGGGCTTCCCCAATGTTCTTTGGTTCGATCATAGATAGAACGGCATCAAACGCAAAAAAAAATTTCAAGGATGATCTTGTTTTGATTCCGGATGTCAAATCTGTTATGATGTTCTCAAGAGGGTGATAACTCTGATATCTGTGTGGTTTGAGTACCAGTTGTTCATTCCTAGACAATTCCATGGTGTCTTGTTGTTGTGGAGCAGGATCAGGGCCAGGTTGCATATGTTGAATTCCCCCTGTCATGTTGCTTGGGGTAGTTGAACTTGATCCATCATTTGTTCCATATTCCATGTTTGCTCCAATGTTTTCATTGCTTCTCACCAGTCCAAACTCCTCATCTTTTGGTTCCTATCTCTCAAAAAAAGTGTTAGTTTCATCAAAGACAACATGTACACTTTGTTCTACACACATAGTTCTTTTATTATACACTTTATAAGCTTTTCTATGTAATGAATAACTCAATAATACTCCCTCATCACTTATGGGGTCAAATTTTCCTAGGGAATCTTTGCAATTATTATGCACAAAACACTTGCATCCAAAAGCCCTAAGGTGGGATATGTTGGACTTTCTTTCTTTAAGTAATTCATAGTGAGTTTTCTCTACCATAGGTCTGGTCATGCATCTATTGATTATGTAACAAGCAATGTTTATTGCTTCAGCCCAGAAGTTGTGAGTTAGTTTGCTAGATAGAAGCATGGTTCTTGCCATGTCTTCAAGAGTTCTGTTTTTCCTTTCAACAACCCTATTTTGTTGTGGGGTTCTATGAGCAGAAAAGTTATGATTGACACCATGTTCATCACAGAACTCAGCAAACGTAGCATTCTCAAATTCAGTACCATGGTAAGATCTTGTTGATGCTAGTTGATGTCCTAATTGATTTTGAGTTTACTTGACAAATGAGGTGAACATATCAAATTCTTCATCCTTAGATGCCAGGAATAAGGTCCAAGTGAACCTTGAATAATCATCAATTAACACCATGACATATCTCTTACCACCTTTGCTCAGAGTTCTCATAGGACCACACAGATCCATATGAACCAGTTCCAACATTCGTCTGGTACTGACTATTTTCTTACTTTTTAAAGCAGACCTTACCTGATTCCAGCTGGCACATGCCTCACAAACTTTTTCATCCTTGAACTTAATGTTAGGAAGCCCTACCACTAAGTCTTTAGAGACTAGTTTGTTTAGCTGATTTAGACTTGCGTGACCAAGTCTTTTGTGCCACATGAGGGGATTACTATCCAACAAACTTAGGCAAGTGAGTTCATTTTCAGACAATGTGGACAAGTCTTTGACATAGATGTTATTCATTCTTCTTCCCTGCAAAAAAATCTTGTCAGTAAGCAAGTTAATCACAAAACATCTTCTGGAATTAAAGGCAACCAGGTTACCTCTGTCACACAGTTATGATACACTGATCAGACTATATTTCAAGCCATCTACCAGATACACATGTTCAATGGATCGTGTGTCATCCTTACCTACCTTACCAACCCCAATAATTTCACCTTTCTTTCTGTTTCCAAAGGAGACATTTCCTCATTTGAGACTTTCAAGTGAAAGGAACTGTTCCATGTTCCCTGTCATATGCTTTAAGCAGCCATTATCCAAATACCAAATTTGGATGCCTCCTCTCACTTGAACCTACAAAAAGAATCAGGGGTTAGTTTTAAGAACCCAAACTAGTTTGGGTCCTTTTCTATGAGAGAATGGATGAACCAAATTTTTTCTAGCCCAATTTGGTAGCTAGTTTTTCTTTTTGACAAATCTCTCATTTTTTCGACTGCCCTGCTATTTTGCAGTACACTCAAATTTGTAGTGGCCAGTCTTACCACAATGGGTGCAGATTGTATTCGCAGGGAGAGTGAGATACTTGTTTTTCGGATCCCACTTGGGCAATGGACTTCCAAAGACAATCCCTCTCTGGTTGCTACTATGATTCTCTTGAAGCCATATCAGGGCATCAGAGGATTTATTCCATTTACAAGTTCGATCTAATTCATGTTTGACTTTGCCATGTTCTTCGTTAAGATTTTTTAGTTGTTCATCCTTGGCATACATCTTATATTTTAGTTTTCCCACATTTTCTTCTAACATGATATGAGAATAATCAATTACTGGATCCTAGCTTTAGATTTAAGTTTTTATATTTTAGTTCTAGAATCTCAGTTCAAGTGGATGAACCTGGTTCAACAAGATAATGTTTTTCTTTTAAGATTCACTGACTCTGATTTCCAGGTTCATGCACTTTGCTTTTAGCATTGCACATTCTTTAGATCGTTGATCATTCTCTTTGGTTGTTTCCTCAGAATCATATATGAAATCAAGTAGCAACTCAGAGAGTTTTTCCTTAGATAGGAACTTTACTTTTTTTTAAGATGGGAGATACTTACATTTGGTTCATCATGTGATTCCTCATCAGATTCTTCAATTGCCATGAGCGCCTGATCTTCAGTCTCCCCATCTTCTGATTCCTCATCTGAACTTTCCCCCTAAGCAGCAACCATAGCCTTTGTTATGGTTTTCTTGGGTACGACCTGTTCCTTCTTCCTGTGCCTTCTTTCATATCTCTCCTTTTTCCATTATACTTCTCACTGAGGATAGTTTTTGATGAGATGGTCAGTCTTACCCCATTTTTAGCATCCCTCGTTGATTAGCCTTTCTAGAGCTTTTTCTTTGTTGTATTTTCCTCCTCTTGAGATTCCCTTTTTCCTCATGAGAAAGTTTCTGAATTATTTGGTAATCATGGCCATCTCATCATCCTTCAGATCAGCTCCCTCAGTGATTCTTAGTGCTAGACTCCTCTCCTTCTTTGGACCATCCATCTTCATTGTATGTCTTCTAACTTCATAGGCAGTGAGGTTTCCAATCAGCTCATCCAATCTTAGGGTTTCCATATTTTTTGATTCCTGGATAGCAGTGACTTTGCTTTCCCAGGAAATAGGCAAGACCCTTGTCAAAATCTTCTCAAACCTGTCCTCTTCAAGAATGACTCTTCCAAGAGACTTCAGTTCATTAGTCAAGGTTGTAAACCTTGTGTACATCTCTTGGATAGTCTCTCCTTCTTTCATAGTGAAGTTTTCATACTGAGAGTATAGTAGAGTACCTCTTGACCTTTTTAACTGAGGTGTTCTTTCATGGGCTACTTGCAAGGGATCCCAGATCTATTTGGCAGTGGTGCCGCTTTTGATTCTGCTGTACTCGTCTGGACCTAGTCCACATACTAGCCACTTTTTAGCCTTTTGCATTCTTCTCCCATTACTTCAGATCCTCAGCAGTGCAGTCAACTCTAGTCTTTGGTACATCTATACCTTCAGCAGTCTTCATCATGGTAGCTAGAGGACCATCAGTGACTATGTCCTAGAGTTCATAGTCTTTTCCAATCAGGTGGTCCTTCATCTTTGTTTTTCCACCAACAGTAATACTGGCCATTGAAGAGTGGTGGCCTTGCAGTTGATTGACCCTCCCAACTTCTAGGTTGTGCACTCATCTTGATCTTCTCCAAGGTGCTAGCCTTTCAATGTTAGATGTCAATACCGCAAAAAAAAGATAGGTTAATTTGTGTGGTATCCAATTTTTTGAGTGCTGTCACTCTAGACGAACCTGGTTCTTCCTGGTGTTCCAACTTCTACTGTTGCAGAATAATAAAAGCACTAAAGTAAAAACACATAGATTTTTACGTGGAAAACACTTGGCTCAAAAGGTGAAAAAACCACGACCTACTCCTTAGTAGGATTTGCTCAAACTCTTCACTAAAACTCTAAGCCAAACGGACGTGCACAATACACTCTTTTGTAATCCTAACACTAAATCTAATCCCTTCGTAGTAACTAGCCTGTAGCTAGTTTCTGCAATATTCAAGTTAACTCTAACTTGAACAATGTGTACCTATTACAATTGCTTCTATGAAAGCTGAAAAGATACAATGTTAAATCGACTACTACAACCAACTAGACTAAATGACAAACAAATGGAACTGGTTCTTCTAGCTGGTCTATAGCCTTTGTATCACACAGTAATTCTGCTTGCAAAATCTCTGGGAATTTTGCTTTCAGATCTTGATTCGCTTCTACACTTGTGCATTCTTAATTCAAGCAAGAATACTTCAATTCTTTACTGAGTCAGTTGTTAAGTTTGTCGTTCAATTCTGGTACAACTCTACCTAGGAGAAAGAGTTCGTATTAAAATCAACTTCCTTCATTCGTTACTATCCTTGCTGAATTCAACTTCTATTCTCCTATCAATTTGCAACCTTTTTGCATTAGGAGACACTTTCTTTGTTCATTGATACTTCACAATCGCATTCATCTCCTATGCATATACGGTTCATGTGCAACGCGTCAGGTTAAGTATGTGTGCTCTAATGGACCTGGTTCAACTAGTCAGACATTTGTCAATCTTCAAAACTATGCAGTAACTTGGGTCAACATCTATCTTTTTCGGGTCAACCAGAATACTCTCACTGGATACCACGTGCCCCAAGAACGCTATTGCATCAAGCCAGAATTCACACTTTGAAAATTTTGCATACAATCGCTTCTCTATAAAGGTCTGAACAAAAACTCTCAAGATATCGTCAATAAACACGATGACGAGAAAATCCAGATATGGCCGGAATACATTGTGCATCAAGTGCATAAAGGCTGTTGGGGCATTGGCTACCTCGAATGACATGACCAGAAACTCATAATGACCACATCTAGTTCTGAAAGCAGTCTTTGGAATATCTGGCCCTCGAATCTTCAACTGATTGATAGCCGGAACGCAAGTCAATCTTGGAAAATGCCTTGGCACCCTGCAACTGATCAAACAAGTCATCTATACGAGGCAAGGGATACCTATTTTTCACCGTAACCCTGTTCAGCTGCCGATAATCTATACACATGCGCAAAAACCATCCTTCTTCTTCACAAACAACATTGGTGCGCCCCAAGGTGACACACTAGGCTGAATGAACCCCTTATCTAGGAGTTCATGAAGCTGCTCCTTTAATTCCTTTAGCTCCGCTGGTGCGATACGATAAGATGGAATAGAAATAAGTTGGGTGCCTAGCACCAGGTCAATACCAAAATCAATGTCCCTGTCAGGTGGCATGCCTGGCAGGTCTGCAGGAAACACTTCCGGAAAGTCACAGACCACATGAACTAAATCAATAGCGGGAGTCTCACCACTAACATCCCTCACAAAAGCAAGATACGATAAACACCCCTTCTCAACCATACACTGAGCCTTCAGGTAGGAAATCACCCTGCTAGGCATATACTCAGAAGAACCTCTCCACTCAACCCTCAGACATCCTGGCATAGCTAAGGTCACGGTCTTAGCGTGACAATCAAGAACAACATGACACGGAGATAACCAATCCATGCCCAATATCACATCAAAATTGACCATGCTGAGTAAAAGTAGGTCCAATCGGGTCTCTAGATCCCCAATAGATATCACACACGACTGATACACATGGTCCACAACAATAGTATCGCCCACCGGAGTCGACACATGAACAGACGTAACTAAAGACTCACGGGGCATATCTAGGAAATGGGCAAAATATGAAGAAACATAGGAATATGTAGAACCAGTGTCAAATAAAGACAAAGCATCTAGGCGACAAACTGAGACAATACATGCCATCACTGCATCAGAGGCCATAACATCTAGCCTAGCTGGAAACACATACATGCGGGCCTGACCTCCACCTACTCGACCTCCACCTCTAGGGCGGCCTCTAGTCACCGACTACCACCCCTGGCTGTCTGGGCGGGTGGTGAACTAACTGGAGCTTAAGTCGAGGGCTGGCCCTCTACTGAGAAGAACCACTAGAATGACGTGGACACTGCCTCCACATGTGCCAAATTTCTCCGCACTCAAAATAACTTCCTGGAGCTTGATACAGGGAATGATAGAAACCCTTGGAACCAAAATGGCCACTAGAAGAATCATGCATAGAGGAACTCTGAACTGGTGGTTTTTGAGTTATACTCTGGGCTGGGAGGGCACCGAATAAGGAACGATCTGGCTGAGAACTGCGGGGACCATGCCCCGAAGATGCACCACTATAGGCTGGGCGGACTGACTGAGGAGGCTTGAATAAACGACCTCTACCATGCTAAAACTACCCCCGAAATGAGCACCACTAGAACCACCCCGATCCACGAGGCCTCTTGGCCTCTCTCTCCTCCCGCTCCTGGCGGCGAACCAACTCAAATACTCGAGCAGTATCAACAACCTGCTCGAATGTAGCATCTGATACCCTCTCATGAGTCATAAAAAGGTAGAGCTGATAAGTGAGGCCATCCACGGACCTCTTAATCCTCTCCCTATCAGAAGGGACCAACCGGTGGCATCACGAGCCAACTCTAAAAACCGCTTCTCATATTGTGTCACTGATAGCTTTCGCTGACGCAACTACACAAAATGTCGGCGATGTTCCTCCTTGTGAGACTGGGGTACATACTTCTTCAAGAAGATAGTGGAAAACTGCTGCCAGGTGAGGGGTGCTGAAATAAGAGGCTTACGCCTCTCAAAAGACTCCCACCAAGTGAGAGCAGCACTAGAAAACTGAAAAGTAGCAAATGAGACCCCACTAGGCTCCAGAATCCCAACATTACGCAGCATCCTCTAACACTTAACTAGAAAACCCTGGGAATATTCTCCCTCAGCACCACCGAATCTCGGAGGCTGAAGTGTACTAAATCTCTCCAGTCTACGCTGCTCGTCCTCTGGCATAGCCGGAACAACAAAGTCCCGAACTGGAGCAACCGACTGGGCTTGAACCGCCCCCGGTGTCTGATGGCTTTGAGTAACCTGCTCAGGTGTCTAGGCAACTGGAGTCTGACTACCTCCCCTAGCATGAGAAGTGGTGGCAACTTCCTGAGCAAGGGTGGTACATACAACCAAGATCTCAGCCAAGGTCTACTGAAGACCCGGAATAACAATAGGCACTGTCGGTGCCAGAGCCTGTCCCGCTGGAGTATCAGTGGCGAGAACCCGATCCTGAATGGTAGGGGGAAACTGGTACTACCCTGGCTTCTGCACGGGCTGGCCCCTGCCCCTACCACGGCCTCAACCTCTCGCTGGTATAGCTGGGGGCTGATCAACCTAATCGGTAGCGCGAGTCCTCACCATCTGTGAGAGAATGAAACAACAGAAGTTTAGATTTCCAGAATCAATAAAATGGCACGACATAATTCAAGAAAAAATGAGATTGTTCCTAAGGGTCCTGTAGCCTCTCGAAGATAAGTACAGTCGTCTCCGTACTGATTCGCAAGTCTCTACTAAACCTGCTCATGACCATTGAGTCCTATGTAACCTAGTCTCTGATACCAACTTGTCACGACCCCAAATCATAAACCGGCATTGATGGCGCCTATCGTGGAACTAGGCTAGCCAACAATCACATATTTACAGTTTCTTTCAAAAATCTCAACCTAATTTTCAACATTTCATAGACGTAAATAAATTACTGAATCTATTAAGAAAAATAAACAGTTAAATAGTCTAAAACCATCCCCAAGATCCGGAGTCAACATGTCATGTGCATCTAAGGAATATACCAAAAATTATACTATTATAATACAAAACCTCGGAACGAAGAACTAGGTACAAAATAAGAAGGAAAAGAGAGATTGTTGTGGACGCTGAACAACTATCTCTATATCCCGACTCCGGCTCCGCACGGAAATAGATGGCTAACGCTTGGTATCAGTACTTGTATCTACACACAGGGGCGCAGGGAGTAATGTGACTACGCCAACTTAGTAGTAATGTAAATAAATCAAGTCTAAGCAGTAAGAAACACATTAAAATCAAATCATTAGTTCAGAATATGCACAACCTTTTTTTCCAACAGTATATATATATATATATATGAAATCAACATGCCTTAAAAACCAACTTCAGCAAAACCCTTTGAAAAATGTGCTTTCCATCAATTTCAGAAATAAAAATAACCGAAGGATTTAGTGTAAAATTTAATAAATCATAAGTAGCCCCTCGGGCCAAAACATGAATCATAATCGCCCCTAGGACAGAACATCACTCAGCATACCTCACAGTCACTCAGTAACGGCCCCGAGGGCAACCTCACTGTCACTCATGCCTCCCAATCAGTCGTCACTCGGCACTCGCACTCAGTAGGTACTTGCACTCATTGGGGATGTGTATAGACTCCGAAGGGGATCCTTCAGCCCAAGCTCTAATATCAAGCCACCTCGTGGCATATCATATCCTCACAATCACGCCCTCGGCCTCACTCAGTCAACAACTCTCTAAATCACCTCGGGCATATCAGTAAAATAGGGTACTCGACCCAAAAACATCATTTTATATCTCAAAATAATGTAAATAAGGCTGAGTGTCGAAATCAGTTAAACATAACATGACTGCGTGTAAATTATATGTCAACACAGTTGCAGTAAAAAGAAAAGGCCGCAATGGGTCTAAAGAAGTCGGCAGGAGGCCCTTAAACGTGGCTTATAGCCCAAATATAGCAATAGTTTTAGAACACAATTTAACATATGATTTAGAGTAAAAAGACGCAACTCAATAGTTTCCGCAAAGGGACCAATTCCAATCCAAAAATCAGTGCACGCCACATACTCGTCATCCCACATGTGCACCATTCTAAAAGCAGTGAGAAATACTATGTCCGGGGTTTCATACCCTCAGGACAAGATTCATAGCCATTACTTACCTCCACCCGGGCCAATATACTAATCCGCGATGCTCTTGCCCATCGAATCGGCACTCGATTGCTCCGAATCTAACCAAAACAAGATTAACATCATCAATATACGGTAAATGAATAAGGCTCTAACGAAAACTATCAATTTTAGGAATAATTCTCGAAATTGGCCAAACTCGAGCCCCAGGCCCACGTCTAAAAAATCTATAAAATTTATATCAAAATAATCCTCATCCTCCCACGATTCCATACATACCAAGAACACCCAAATCGGACCATAATTGCCCACTCAAATCATCAAAAGAAAATTCCAATTCTCATTCACCTAACCTCCCCAATTTTGGGTTTAAATCCAACTAATCGGTTTAATTACTTAGAAAACAACATAGAATGGAGTTATGAAGTCGAAAAACTAACCTCCAAGTTTTTCCCTTCGATTTCCTCCTCAATCCCTCTCAAAAAGCTCTAAACCCGTGCAGCAATGGAGGAAAAATAGACTAAATTTGCAAAAATAGCCTTTTATAAAACACTGCCCAGATCATTAACTCACTGCGTTCATGAGACCACCCACGCGATCGCGAAGGACAAACTTACTGCCTCCAAATTTTACTCATTGCGATCGCACCATTCCCCACGCGATTGTGAAGCTTCGACTCCCTGACCTATGCGATCGCGTACCCATTCGCGGTCGCGAACACCAATTGCAACAACCTCACATGCCCCGTTTTTCTTCTACGCGATCGCACAAGGAACCTCGCGACTGCACGACTCAAGTCTGCCCAACCTATGCGATCAAGAACCTTATTACCTGATTGCATAGAACAATTATGCTTGCCTCAATCCTTACGCTACGCGATCGCGGGTGAGTTCACGCGATCGCAATAGAGAAACCACTGTTGCTAAAACACCAGAAAACCGGCAATCTCCCAAAGACCAAAAGTGCCCGTCTGAGCATCTGAAATACACCTGAGACCCCAGGGACCTCAACCAAACCTACCAACATATCCCATAATATCATTCAAACTTAGTCGAGCCTTCGAAACACCAAAAACAACGCAAAAACACCAAAATCACATCAAAATCAAGCCTATGAACTTTGAGATTTCTAAATTTCACCAAAGATGCCGTAACAATCAAAAACACATTCGATTGACCTGAAAATTTGCACACATATCCAAAATGACATTACGAACCTGCTCCAACTCTCGGAATTCCATTCCAACCCCGATAGCCTATTTTTCCCTACCGGCTGGAAATCGCCAAAACTAACTTTCTCCAATTAAAGCCTAATTCTGCACCGGACATCAAATATTCATTCGGAACATACTCCTAAGTTTCAAATCACCTAACGAAGATGTCCGAGCCATAAAATCTACATTCCGAGGTTGTTTACCAATAAGTCAACTCCCAGTGGACTTTTCCAACTATTAAGCCAATTTAAAAAACTAAGTGTCTCAGTTCTCACCACGACCACTCCGAACCCGAACCAACCAACGCTACACAACATAATTAGGCTAGGAAAAATATGATAAAGCAGAAACGAGGGAAACAAGGCTAATATCATGGAACGACCGGCCGGGTCATTACACACAGACTACCACTTAGCATACTCCCCAGAATATACCACAATCTACTCCTGACCTGCACAACTTAAAAAATGACCACCCTTATTCCCAGATCCCTGGAGTGCACCAAAGCAACCCGGTATATGTGGAAACCTTACCCCACACCCCGTAACAAACCCTATACATACCCGAGTCGGTCGAAAATGACTTGTTCATTAAGAATATGGCAGAAGAACTCAAGAAGCTATGTGGAAAAGTTCAGAATATCGAAGGTTGAAAAGGCGTTAAAGGTTTGAATTATGAAGACTTGTGCAGTCAGCCAGATGTAGAGTTGTCGGAATGGTACAAACCTCCCAAATTTGAAATGTTCGATGGAACTAGTGATCCAAAAGTGCATATGAGGACATATTGTGACAAGCTTGTAGGAGTGGGAAAAAATGAGAAAATCCGCATGAAGTTGTTCATGCAAAACCTCACAGGGTAAGAATGGCGTCAGACATTATGCATAGATTCAGGTTCAACACAAAGAACGCACTAGATGTTTTCTCCATTCAGAACCTCAAAAAGAAACCAACAGAAACCTTATGTGAATACTCTACTCGGTGGAGACCTGAGGCTGCAAAGGTAAGACCATCGCTCGAAGAAGAAGAAATGAATAAGTTCTTCGTCCGAGCTCAACACATGCAGTACTATGAAAGGTTGATGGTTATTGAGAACCACAAATTCTCCAACATCATCAATCTAGGAGAAAAAAATATAAGAAGGGATTAAAAGTGGGATGGTGATGAATTTCGAAGCACTGTAGGTCACAAATAAATCCTTACAATCGGGAGGCATTTCAAATAAAAAGGAAGTAGGTGATGTCATGGTTGCCCAAGGCCCTAAATCTCCACTCACATACAAGACACCTCCACCCACATATCAACTTTCATCCCCTAGATACCAACAACTTGCTACTACCTACCATGCCTATAATACTCAACCCGCATACTACCATTCACCTCCACCCGCCCGCCAAAAATACCAAAAACCACGACCAAACTTCGATCCCAGACCACCTAGACAATACCCTCCAATCGCTGACCCCATAGACCCATTATATGACAAATTGAAGGTTGTTGGTTATGTCACTCCTATCCCTACTGTTGATATGGAGAATTCTTCTCAGTGGATTAACCCGAACAAGACATGTGCCTATCATTCAGGCATGAAGGGTCATACAATTAATGAGTGTCGTGCACTGAAAGACTAAATTCATATATTGATCGACAACAAGGTCATATAAGCAAAACAAACTGCACCAAATATGCACAACAATCCTTCCCCAAATAATAGAGGTGAGGGAGTGAATGTAATAGAGATTGACGAAGAATGGGACACAGAAGGGTCAATCGGACCCATTCGAGAGGGGGATGATCCTAAAATTTCTCTGTTCACCCTCAAGCCAGTTGTGGTACAAACTAAAGAACCATTTGGTGCCGAGGAAACTTCACCCTTCACTGTGATTGTAGCTCCCACACCATCCTACAAGTCTGGTGCTATCCTATAGGACTATGTTACGGAAGCCAGGAGAAAAAGGGAAATCAAAAATAGAGGAGACAGGTGCGGCACAAGGCATGACCAGAGCTGGCAGAGTCTATACACCTGAAAACTTGGGGGAACAAGCAAGGAATCCACATCTAAGAACCTATTGTCGAGACGGGTAATGAAGACCTTTGGAGGAAAGTACAACCAAAGAAGTACTTTTTTGTTGATCATATGACTGGAACTCCCACTCAGATATACATTTTGTCATTACTGCAGAACTTCGAGACACACAAGAACGCCCTGATTAAAGTGATAAGTGAAGCTTATGTGCTGAACACCATCACTAGTGGGGATATGGCCAACAGTGTTGGGCAGGTGCTGGAAATCCACAAAATCACCTTTCACGAAGATGAGATGCCACCAGAAGGACTAAGTCACAACAGGGAATTGCCCATCAAAATGCGATTTATGGATAAGTTAATCGCCAGGTTCCTAATAGATGGAGGATCCAGTCTCAGCATATGACCACTAACCACTCTAAATAAGTCGGGTAAAGGTGCCTGAATGAGATACAAATGGGAAGGATGAATGTGAAGGTGTTTGATGTATCACAAAGAGAAACAATCGGGGAAATCAACCACAACCTACAAATGGGACCAACCTGGTTTGATGTTGAGTTTCAACTGCTAGATATATCTGCCACCTATAACTTATTATTGGGACGACCATGGATACACGTCGCTGCGGAAATGGATTATACTTTTCATCATGTCGTGAAATTTGATTGGAATCATCAAGAAGTGATTATCCATGAGGATGGAAGCAACCCCATCTACACCAATCAGATCAGTTTAGTCATTGAGAATATGAAGAAGCTAGGAGGAGAGACGTACCATTGCATTGAGCGGGTCAATGCAATTTAAAAGGATCTATGGTGGAGTAACAAGATAGAAATTATATTACTATGGACATGGTATGAACCTGGCAAGGGTCTTGGGAAAACGTCCAAGGGATCATCAATCTAGTACAACAAAAAATGTCATGGTACAACTTTTGGGCTCGGGTATGAATGTACCTGCAAAGAGTACCAGGATTGGTCACCACCATGGCGTGGTCCATATTATCCACTAGAACAGTTGGTACCATCTCTATGAGAGACATTCCAATAATCAGACGTGATGTGGGGATCTGAGGAAGATGAAGTCTTTGCCGACATGAGGAAGTTATTTTCTGGATGAAAAAGATATGGATTGCAATGCAATAGTTGAGGAGGAGGAAGACCTTATCATTCAGACCGTAGAAATAGGAACTATTCTCATGAACTAGACTGTTGCACTGTCTCGGGCCCGCCAAGTTCTTGGCTAGCTTGGCAGATTAACATCAATTAGTTTTAAGCATTTGAGACATTTTTAGTACTTTTTTTTTAAATTTCTCTAGTTATCAAGACACAATTGTTAACTTTTTAAAGATTTCAATTAATGCATTGTTATTTTTCGTATTTACGACTATTCTCTAAATTTTCTCTCTTTACAACATTATTATTACCTATCCCGGTGAACCTATAACTATGACATGTAATGAGACAACACAACATAAGGATAGTGATTTGGAGGATTTGGAAGATGATACGATACCTGAGGAAATCGTTAGATAAATGGAAAATTTTGAAAATAAGCCAAAGTCCAATTTTGACGAAACTGAGGCAGTTAATTTAGGGGATTCAGAACTGGTCAAGGAAACACGCATAAGCATTCATCTATCACCATCAGAGAAAGAAGAGTACATCAGATTCCTAAAAGAATATCAAGATATCTTTGCATGGTCCTACGACGACATGACGGGTTTGAGCACATCCATAGTCGCTCACAATCTACCCACTAATCCTACATATTCAACAGTGAAACAGAAGCTGAGAAAGTTCAACTCAGACATGATTTTGAAGCTTAGGAGTTCACTAAGCATATCAAAGCCAAGGTTCTTAGAGTGGTCGAGTACCCGACCTGGTTGGCCAACATTGTGCCTGTTCCGAAGAAAGATGGCAAGGTCGGAGTATCTGTTGACTACCGAGATCTAAATAGAGCAAGTCCCAGATATGATTTCCCATTGCCTAATATAGACATATTGATCTACAACTGTGCCAAACATGAACTCCAATCCTTTGTGGATTTCTTCGCGGGGTACCATCAGATCTGGATGGATGAGGACGATGCTGAAAATACAGCCTTCATCACGCCGTGGGGAATATATTATTAAAATGATGCCATTTGGTATGAAAAACGCCGGAGCCACCTACATGAGATCTATGACGACTATTTACCATGATATGATACATAAAGAGATAGAAGTGTACGTGGATGACGTTATCATCAAATCCAAGAACATCATGGATCACATAGCAGATCTGAGGAAATTCTTCGATCGGCTTCGAAGGTAAAATCTGAAACTGAATCCTACAAAGTGTGCTTTCAGAGTCCCTGCCAGAAAATTGGTAGGATTCATCGTTAGTCGTAGAGGGATTGAGATGGACCCATCAAAAGTCAAAGCAATCCAAGACTTTCTACCGCCAATGAATTAGAAAAATGTGATCAGTCACTTCTTAGAACAATCAACAGTGATATGTGAGTCGATCTTCAAAATGCTGAGGAAAGATGTCGCAACAAGTTGGACTGAAGAACGCTAGAAAGCCTTCGACAAAACTCAAGGAGTATCTATCCAAACCGCCCGTTCTGGTCCTAGCAGAACCATGAAGACCACTGCTGCTTTATTTGTCTATGCTGGACAGAGCCTTAGGTTGAATTTTAGGACAACATGACGAAACTGGAAGAATGGAGCAGGCAATATATTATTTGAGCAAGAAATTTACACTATACGAAGCCCGGTCCTCTTTGATGGAATGAACCTACTGTTCTTTGACATGGATAGCTAAGAAGTTAAGGCATTCTTTCTGTACATACACTACATATCTCATATCAAGGATGGATCCATTAAAATATATCTTTCAGAACCCCACACCTACAGGTAAGCTAGCAAAGTGGAAAATATTGCTGAGTGAGTTCGACATCATCTATATAACTTAAAAGGTGGTAAAAAGGCAAGCATTGGTGGATCAATTGGCAGAAAATCACGTAGACGGAGAATACGAAACATTGAAAATGTATTGTCCCAATGAACATGTGTTGTTCGTGGGAGAAGGTATCACTGAAGCATATCATGGTTGGAGAATGTTGTTCGATGGAGCAACAAACTTCAAAGGAGTAGGTATTGGAGTTGTCTTGGTATCACAAACTGGCCAACATTATCCGGTGTCCGCAAAACATAGGTTTCCATGTACCAACAATATGGCAGAATATGAGGCTTGCATCTTGGGACTCAGGTTGGACATTGACATGAATGTTCAGGAGTTGCTGGTAATCGAAGATTCCGATATGTTGGTGCAACAGGTTTTAGGAGAATGGGCTACAAAGAACATCAAATATTGCCATATTTGCATTGTGTACAAGAGCTGATCAAGAGGTTCACAAAGATAGAATTCAAACATGTTCTGAGGGTTTAGAACGAGTTCGAAGATGCATTAGCCACTTTGTCTTCGATGATACAACATCCAGACCAGAATTTCATCGATCATATCCCAATAGGAATTCATAAGCAACCAGCTTATGGTGCTCATGTCGAAGAAGAGAGCGATGGCAACCTGTGGTTCCACGACATCAAGGAATATTTGGCAAAGGGATAATATCCAGAGGATGCTACCCATACTCAGAAGCGCACACTTTGAAGGTTAGCCAACCATTTCTTTCAAAGCGGAGGAATTATGTATAGAAGAACTCCAGACCTGTGATTATTACGATGTGTGGATGCCAAGAAAGCTTCCAGATTGCTTGAGGAAATACATGACGGAACCTGCGGCCCACACATGCATGGGTTCACTTTAGCCAAAAAGATACTAAGAGCAGGGTTTTTCTAGATTACAGTGGAAACAGACTGCATCAAGTATGTTCAGAAGTGGGACGAATGCCAGATACATGCTGACATGATACACCCAATGAACTCAATTCAACAAGTTCACCTTGGCCATTCTCGGCCTGGGGTATGGATGCCATCGGCCCGATCGAGCCTGCCGCTTGGAATGGGCATAGGTTCATTCTAGTGGCCATATATTACTTTACAAAATGTTTTGAAGCCGCATCTTACAAAGATGTAAATAAGAAGGTATAGTAGATTTTGTCTGGGACCACATTTTTTGTCGATTCAGAGTGCCAGAGTCAATCATCACCGACAACGTTGCCAATCTCAACAGCGATCTGATGAAGGTCGTGTGTGAAACCTTCAAAATCAAGCATAAGAACTCCTAAACATACATGCCACAAATGAACAGAGATGTAGAAGCCGCTACCAAGAATGTCAAAAAGATATTGATGAAAATGGTGGATAATTACAAACAATGGCACGAGAAGTTGCGATTCACTCTGCTCGGATATCGTACCACAGTTCGCACATCAACTAGGGAAACTCCTTATTTATTGGTTTATGGCACTGAAGCAGGTATTCCTGCCGAAGTAGAAATACCTTCTTTAATAATTATACAAGAAGTCGCGCTCAGTGATGTAGAATGGGTACATAGCCGATACGAGCAACTAGCTCTCATTGATGGAAAAAGAATGAATGCAGTGTGTCCCGATCAACTCTATCAGAACAGGATAGCAAGATCCTTCAACAAAAAGGTTAGACCGAGGAAATTGACACCAGGGCAATTGGTGCTAAAGAGAATCTTCCCATATCAAAATGAAGCCAAGAGGAAGTTTTTACCCAATTGGCAGGGTCTCTATATGGTTCACAAGGTACTAACAGGAGGATCACTTATACTTGCATAAATGGATGGAGAAATTTGGCCAAAACCTGTCAACTCAGACGCATTCAAGAGATACTATGTTTAGAATTGCTCGCATTTCTTCATTTGATGTAACTAAACTACGCTTGACTTGATTCTCGTATAAGAGGGGATACGTAGGCAGCCTGGTGGGTTCGGTCACATCTTAATAAAATTTTCATTTTCCCATGATCATAAACTGATGCAAGATTGCTAGTCTAGTCAACATCCTCATGTGTGGAACATCTGAAAAGTATTGTCAAGAGCATACATTTAGACTGGGGCAAAATTTTGAGGAGGAACCTCAAAATTCTAAGGCAAAGAGGTTGAAATGTCTCTAAATGTATCATAGTCACCAGTTGATCTAAATTATTTGATCTCACATACTACAATACATTTCAAAGAACTATATTTTTGCAAATAATTTGTCAAATGCATACATATTTTTGAAAACTTTGTTTCTATGACAGCCAGATGTTACTTAGGGCAACACAAACAAAACTACAAGACAAGAGCGAAGACAAAACAGGGGGTCAAGATCACGAACCAACCTACCCCCTGCAAAACTCACAATTTTTCTTTGAGTGTAGGCACATAAAAGAAGAAATATTCACAAATACATATGCACATCAAAACATTATCTTTGTGACGACAAGTTACCAAACGCAAACACATCTAGCTATGAAATACTTCACTCTCTCACTGTTGCTCATCGCTTTTCATGCATAAGGCTAAGTACTGCCTTTACCTGCATGAGACGAAGCATTGTCTCTTCTTCTTTCATGAGCCTCCCGAATTGCATAAGGCTAAGCACCGCCTTTCCCTTGATGAGGCTAAGCATTGTCTCTTCTTATTACATGAGGCTAAGCATTGCCTCCCTAACTGCATAAGTCTAAGCACTTCCTTTCCATGCATGAGACAAAGAATTGTCTCTTCTCCTTGCATAAGGTTAAGCATTGCCTTCCTAATTGCATAGGTCTAAGCACTGACTTCCATGTATGAGACTAAGCATTGTCTCATCTTCCTGCATGAGGCTAAGAATTGCCTCCATAATTGCATAAGGTTAGGCACCGCCTTTCTTGGCATGAGACTAAGAATTGTCTCCTTTTTTTGCATGAGACTATGCGATGTCTCCATTTATTGGCTGAGAATTGCCTCCGTAATTGCACAGGGCAAAACACTGCCTTCTCTTGCATAATACTAAGAATTGTCTCTCTCCTTCGCATCGGGCTAAGCATTTCCCTCATCTCACGCAAGACTAAGCTATGTCTTGTTCCATCCTCACACATGACTAACAATCCTATGTTTGCATGGAATAGGCTGAAATATCGCCATTTTGTTCGAAGGCGTCATAGTCTGAAGGCATCATCCTGATAGCGGGGAGATACCATTCTATAGCCTAAGGATCTCTCAAAATTTCACATCATTATTCAACGGCGCCATAGTCCAAATGCACCATCCTCATCTCCCGAGGACACCATTTCATGGCGTGCGAATCTCTTTTCATACGCTTCATGGCCCAGGACGTGATGGTCTAAGGACATCACCCTCCTCGTCCAAAGACAATCTTCATGGTCCAAAGGGAATTTGTACCATGTTTAAAATTTTTCAATAACCCATATATATTCTCATGCACCTGTGTTTTAAGTTTTGCAGGTAACTCGGGAGTAATTGTTCTGCAAACAGGATCAATCTTCACTCCAGTTTCGGATCACAGTTGCCCACCTTTGTGGCCTAATTACACATAGCCTGACTCCCATAACACCAGGGGTATGTAGGCAACTCAGGAACAAGTGTTCGACCCCATTTTTAAAATACATCATTCCCCACTTAGTTCGGCCAAAACTGGTTATCCTTTTCTTTACCCGACTACTCTTTCATCATTCTCGGAAAAAGAGGGGTAGCTGTTGATACCCAATTTTTCCCCCATATTTAAA
>MDKJ01272073.1:0-33157 GCA_005239525.1 Nicotiana knightiana | reverse complement strand
CGTCTCTTGTCTCTAATGGCATCTCCCCCTTCAAGTTGTGTTTTTGGGTCTATTTATATGTTTTGGAAAAACCCTAGACATGTAGGAGACTTCTATTCAAACCGGAAAACACTTAAAATCTTCAAAACTCGGATTGGACCAGACCAGGGACCTGGCTTTATGGCCCTAACGCCTGGATAAAGCCAGGCCAGGCCTGGCGTTATGGCTCTAAGGCCTGGATAACGCCTGGCCTCACCAGGCTTTATAGCCCAAACGCCTGGCTAAAGCCTGGTGTGGCCAGGCTTTACAGCGCAAACGCCCGGCTATAGCCCGGTGCACTCCTCTTCGCCTCTTGAGCGTATTTTCGACGTTTATGCATCCATTTAACTCGGCTTCCATCTCCAGTTCACCTACACATGAAATAGACTCCATTATGCACATACAAAGTGCATTTTTATCATTAACGCACATCAAATGCAAGGCATATAACGTGTTAAACCATGAATTCTAGCCACACATCATTATGTTTGGCGCTAGTCTTCTCAATCCAGAAGTTGAAGCACTACTTTCAAGATCATGTCGTTCGTTTGGTTTCTAGAGCAAATCCCATCAAGTTCGTGATGTCAAAACCTGTCCTTAGTGATCGACTAGCAAAGTGGTACCTCTAGTTTCAACAATTTGAAGCAAGTACATCCCACAAAAGGCTATAAAAGGACAAGCGTTAGCGGACTTCTTGGCAGATCACCCTATACCTGATGATTGGGAGCTAACTGACGAACTACCTGATGAGGACGCCATGGTCATTGAAGTTCAGCCTCCATGGAAGATGTACTTTGATGGTGCTGCACATCGCGAAGGAGCTGGTGCGGGCGTCGTATTTGGCATTTCTCAAGGTGAAGTTTGCCCTACTCTTTTACGTTGACACAACTCTGCTCTAACAACGTTGCTGAGTATCAATCACTAATACTTGGGCTTGAAATGGTTGTCTAAATGAAGCGGTTGCAATTGCAAGTCTTTGGTGACTCTCAGTTAGTGGTCAATCAGCTTCTAGTTAGTTACGAGGTCAAGAAGCATGAACTACGCCCATATCATAATTACGCAAAAAAATTAATAGGGTGGCTCGGTGATGTGACTATTCAGCATGTGCCAAGGAAAGAAAATAAGAAGGCTGATGCTTTAGCTGCCCTAGCTTCATCATTAAACCTGCCTGATCAAGCGCAAATTACTATCTGCCAAAAATGGGTAGTACCGCTGCCAAATGAGGCTGAAGGTGAAGAAAATGAACTCAAGCATCTTGTCGCTGTTTTTGAAGTTGAGAAAGAAGAATGGCGACAACCCATTATCGACTACTTATGCTATCGGGTACTTTCAGAAAATCCGAGGAAAAGGACTGAAATCCGTCGTCGTGCACCTCACTTACTTTACTACAAAGATACTCTATACAGAAGGTCGTTCGAGGGAGTCCTCTTGCGATGCTTAGGGGAAGAAGAAGCACTCCAAGATTTGCAAGAGGCACGTTATGGGGTATGTGGGTCGCACCAGTCTGGACCAAAGCTCCACTTCCATATAAAAAGGATGGGATATTATTGACCAACGATGGTAAACGATTGCTTGGACTACGCTCGAAGATGCAAGGCTTGTCAATTCCATGCTAATTTTATTCATCAACCTCCCGAAGTGTTGCACCCGATTGTTGCATCCTGGCCGTTTGACGCTTGGGGATTGGATATTGTTGGACAACTGCCAAATTCCTCTGGTGGGAACTTATACATCTTGGCTGCAACTGACTACTTCTCAAAATAGGCTGAAGTTGTTGCTCTTAAGGAGGTAAAGAAGGAAAATGTCGCAAGTTTCATCCGAGTAAACATAATCTATCGCTTTGGCATTCCTCGTTACATAATAATGGAAATCCATTCGATAATAGGTTGATGAACAAGGTTTGTGATCTCTTTGGGTTCAAGCAACGTAACTCTTCGATGTACAACACTGCCGCCAATGGTCTAGCTGAAGCATTCAACAAAACTCTATGCAACTTGCTAAAGAAAGTCGTCTCCAAATCCAGACGAGATTGGAATGACCGTATGGAGGAAGCTTTGTGGGCATATAGGACAACTCATCGCACGCCGACACAAGCGACCCCTTATGCACTCATTTATGGAGTCGAAGCTTTCTTGCCACTTGAGCATCAAATACCTTCATTACGACTGGCTATTCAAGAAGGGATCACTGATGAAGAAAATTCTCGACTTCGATTAGCAGAGTTAGAGGCTCTTGATGAGAAGAGGTTGGAAGCTCAACATAGTCTTGAATGCTATCAAGATCGATTGTCTCGCGCCTTCAATAAGAGAGTTCGCCCAAGATCCTTTCAAGTAGGAGATCAAGTCCTTTCCATAAGAAGACCCATTATTACTTCTCATAAACCTGCAGGGAAGTTCACTTCAAAATGGGATGGGTCGTATGTCGTGCAAGAAGCTTATTCAAGTGGGACTTACAAGCTGGTTGATGCAGACGAGATGAGAATCGGCCCTATCAATGGAAAGTTTTTGAAGAAGTATTATCCTTGATATGCCACGCTCCTTGAAGCATGAGCCTAAATTGCATGTTCCTACACTCCTGGCCCACATGAGTCTAAACTGTGTACGGTCCACAAAAAAAAGGATTCGCTAGTTTGAAAACCTCGAAAGAGGCGGCCTAGACAAAAGTTAGTACATAAAAAAAAAGGTCCGCTAGGTTGAAGACCTCGAAAGAGGCGGTCTAGGCAAAAGTTAGGACATAAAAAAAAATAAAAAGAAACTCATTCATTCTGAACTACGGTATGACTTGATCCTCTTCACCGAGGTACATAGGTAGCTTAGACATTCATTCTGAGTTCAGTCGCATAAATTCAAAGGATACATAATCCCCCAATCGTTGCCCGAATGAAGTACGGTGGAATGTAATTCATTCAATCAGTATTTGAAAATCGAGCTGGGATACCATTCTTCTGTTAAAATATGGATCCCATTTGATCTAAAGGGGGCAAGCCACTATGGTAAATTGATGTCTTCAATGAAATGATTAATATCTTTTTGAAGGTTTCCAAGCATTTGCATTTAAGTTCGGGGATCCGTTATGCCTTCACGTTCTCCAAACCTGCAAGTTTTTTTGGTCTGCCTTCACGACATTTCAAATTCACTGAGACTTTGACCCAAGATATTTGGTGAGAATGAAGCTCTTGAATTTCAATTTTTTACTATTAAAAAGGTCTTATAATCTCGAGGCTTCCACATCAAGATATAAAAGTTTTGGTGAAGTCGTGCAAATCTAAAACTGTCAACATGTCGGAATTTAAAGTTAGATTCAAAATAACATCTGGGACGATTCTCAAATTGTTTGATTCCGAAATTTGGATATGTCCTAGATCTCGAAGTCTATTTTCCAAGAAATCAAGCGGTTTGTGATTCGAAATTCCTACATTAAGATATAAAAGTTTTGGTGAAGTCGCACAAATCTGAAACTATCAATGTGTCAGAATCTAAAGTTAGATTCAAAATAATATCAGGGACAATTCTCAAATTATTTGATTTCGAATTTTGGATATGTCCTAGATCTCGAAGTATATTTTCCATAGAATCAAGCGGTTTATGATTTCGACATTCATACACCAAGATATGAATTTTTTCAGTGAGACAGCACAAATCTAAAATTTTCAACGTGGTGGAATCTAAAGTTGGTTTCAAAATATTACCTGCAGTGGTTTTGAAGGTGTTTGATTCCGAATTTTGGATATGTATTGGATTTTAAAGTTTAGTTTCTAAAAGAATACTAAATGGCACATACTTTGAACGTTCTCACATTGAGATATATATCTCCCACCACAAAAAGTGCAAAGATGATGAGCAATATTATCCTCAAAGAAGGAGGATGTATTTCCAGATACAAAGAACTTCGAGACATGAATGCCAATGACATTTTAAAAAAGTCCAGTTCCATCATGGGGATATCAATACGTCATAATAAGCAAAAAACTATTGATATTGAACCGCAAAGGAAGAAGGGGCATTAATGAAAACGCGTGATATAAAATAAAATAGATAGAGTTTTCATTCATAAGAATAGCCGCTAGTTAATCAAATGAGAAAAAAAGAAGCGAATAAAATACTCTATATTGACTAATCTAAACACAAATCGTAATTGGCCAAGTCTTTAAGAGTTGCCTCTAGGTGTTGTTTCTTCATCTCTACGTCGGCCAAGTCATCAACAGTTGCCAAGGAAACATCAGAACATCTACGGTACTCCTCTTCAGCAAATGAAACTCTAGATTCGATCTCTTCAACCTATTTCTTGGCAACACCTCGAAGAGCTCTTAACTGTTTCACCTTCTCCTTGGCCTCTTTGAGAGATCGACTCGCAGCAGATAATTTCTCGGCCTTCTCCCCTTTCTCAATCAAGATAAGATCAAGTTGTTCCTTGGCTTTTAAAAATGACTCAAATTTTTCAATATCCACAACCTTGTCAAAAAGAGTTGACCGTGCCTGGTCATATGATGTGGAAAGCTCAAAGAAAGACGTCAATAGTCCTTTTAGAGGGGAAATATCCACACCCTTTCCCTCCATCTCCTCGAGAATTACTTCGATCTCGAATTGAAGAGAAGAAGCATTATCTGCGGTAAGGTCCTTGAGTTTGACATGAATTTTAGCCGAGGCATTTAGAATAAAATCCTTGCGAAAAGTCAAGACAACCTTTCTTCCATCAAAGATAGACATGGTTGGTGCTGATCGTTGGTGAAAATTAGGCCCCGATTTCACTCCAAGACTAGGAATGGAAATTGCCTCTAAGTCTGACTTATCTATTGGAAGTGATTTCCTCGAGTCTGGCTCCGTGACAGATTCGCTACTACCTTGGGGCTTGCTTTGGTGGGACGCCATTAAAATATGAATACCATTTTCCTGCATAGAAAAGGAAATATAATCAGTTAAAATACTTGGATATTATAAAATAATATGAAGGTTTTAATCTTTACCTCTTTGATAGCCATCAAAGTCCTTGAAGCACTACCGATGCTGTCAGTAATCTTGACACACCCAAATTAGCATCTCCTTGTTTGTTAGAATATGGCTTCACCCTCTTGAAGTTTTGATCTCCATGACTACTATCACTCTCGTTTGGGACGGACGTTTGTTGGAGGTAGGAACAATGGTACCTAATGGAAAGGAACCCTCGTTGGCTTTATGGGTATGAACGAGGACCTTCTTTTGAACTTCTTTATACGGAGGTCCCTTGACGTCGCATGGTACAACCACTTTGGATTTTAAAGTAGGAGGCTTTCCCTCCTTGTTATGCTCTTGAGGTGTGATCTCTGAAGGCGTAGTAGTAACTAGCCCAACGGTATTCACCAAAGATTGCAAGTGGTTTTCAAGGAAGCGTCCATGCACTCTTTCCCACCAAGACTTATAATCGGACGAGACATGCTTCTTCATCTTGGGCATAATAGGGGAAAATGTGGCATTTGACCTACTTTTAGACAAAACATAAATTCGTAAAAGTTCCAATCCTTTGTCTAAAGAGCACTCACGAAAATCTTGATCCAAGCAACAGGGGATGTCTTGATAAAAACCGAAATGACGACTGAAACGATGAGGGCTATAAGGCTCCACGATGAAGGTCGATCCATTTCTCAAAGGAAGGTAATTCAAGCGAATACTCATAAAATAATTTGACTCCGACTCTTCATCGTTTCCATCATCACGATAATATTATGGTTGAGGATTTCTTGGCATTGTGGAAGTCCATACGACACTTTCTCCTCCATGAATATGTTCTCTCACGTCATCATTCCCAAAGTATCTCGATGTTCCCTCACCTGAGTATATGGCCAGCAGAGGAGTAGCCGGCCTATTCGTTAGAGCAAAATGAGCCTTGAAGTAGCAGGTCAACCAACCGTACACATAATGAATTGGAAATTAAACTCTAGAAGAATCGAGTGGTGAGCCATTTGAAATTGTGTTTAATCCCCTGTAAATGCTAGCTAAGACTAGAACGGCGAGGTTAATTATTTTCCCACACGCTAGAAGGCCTACAATCTTGAAAGTCTCAGGCCGAATAAAGTCGCCTTCTTTTGTAGGGAGCGCAAAGACACATAACCAGCATGATAAAAAAGCAGCCAAGTAAACTTCGTCTTTCTTGTCACTTCCAACGCCAAGTTTAACAAATAATGCATCTTCAACTTTCTACCAATTGACCATTTTACCTATGGCTCCAGTAGGGTTGTGTGTTAATTTGGGACGAGCCGACTTCTTTTCTTTTCTCGCTGGAGGTTGTTCATACTTTAAAACCTTTTTTCTCCAAAACTCGATCCATCTTCTTACAGGGACGTTATGATTTTTAGCGTTTCCCTCTCGGAGTTGGTGATATGCATCAAACAATTGCTGACAGGCTTGTGGAAGGAACTTTTTATCCTTATCATAAGCACCTGTAAGTTCTCGAGTATTTGGAATAAATTCCTCATAAGGAGACCCCATTAAAGGCAGACCCCCAATAGTGCACAAATCCCAAAGGGATATGGATAATTATCTAATTGAGGTACGTAACGTGTTTGTTAGAGGATACTAAGCCTCACAAAAGGCTTGCATGATGCTTGTAGAATGATCATAAGTAAACAATGAGGCATAGACAACATCGTAAATATTGGTGGCCCTCAATGCTCGATGGTTCCTACTAAGAATATCTTCGGTCCACTCCTAATAGTCGGGGATATAATGAAATTTGTCACCAAAACTTAAGGAATCACTCTAGTATACTTCTCCTTTGAGGATTTGTCGTCCTAAGCATGGGAGGGAACTTGCCACATTTTTAACTTTGTTATTAGAGGAACGGAGAGTCCATGACTTGAATTTACGTTTGGTGTTTTCAAAGGTCCAATCTATCAAACGAAATGGATTTTGCAAGGATGGCCACGAAGCTGCATATAAGCTGGTCAGTGGTGTATCAACTAGTAATCTGGTCTCCGTTTTACTATCTTTGTGCTCTGAAATTACAAGGTACTTGGACGTAGAGGAAGAGGATGATGAGTCTCTGAAGTAAACCATGTTCAAGCTGCATAAAAAAAATTTCTAGTACCTAGGTCAAAAGGGAAGAGTAACAATCACAATCTTGAAAGAGAGCCTGAATAAGAAAAAAAATCGCCTCAGACGTAAAAAAAAAAGGATGTCTGTGTCGGACTTTTTAAAAGTTTTTCGTTGCGAATGTTTAAAGGTGTTCGTCACGAACTTTTAAAGGCATTCGGATTTTTAAGGTTTTCGTTCCGAACTTTTAAAAGGCGTATCTTTCGAAATTTTAAAGGTGCTTGTGAAGGTGCTCGTCGCAAACTTTAAAGAGTCCCCACTGCCGACTTTTAAGGATTTCTACCATGAATTTTTAAGAGCCTTCATTGCGTGCTTTTAAAGGTCTTCACGAGATTTTAAGGATATTTATGCGAACTTTTAAGGATCTTCGCCACGAATTTTTAAAGTTCTTCATCGCGAACTTTTATGGGCTTCGCCGCAAATTATTAAAGTTCTTCATCACGGACTTTTATGGTCTTCGCCGTAAATTTTTAAGGTCTTCATCGCGAGCTTTTAAGGATCATTGCAGTCTTCGCCACAAAGTTTAAAGGTCTTCATCGCAAACTTTGATTTGTTGCTGCAAGTTTTAAAGATCTTCATCACAAACTTTTAAAGGCCTTCATCTCGAACTTAAAGAGGACTTTGTAGTTTGACGAAGTTACTTAAAAAAAGAGACAAAAAGTAAAACAAAGAAGAGAAGCACAAGAAAATAAGAAGAAATTACCTTCGTGTTAATGCTTCCAAGTCCAGAAAAATAGACTCAAGTGGCTTGCAAATAATGTGAATTGATGCTCAACAAATACGAGCACATGGGTTTACATAGATTGTGGAGAGGAGGCATTACTAATACATGATTCGATGTGGGATTAACTATGTGGTGATTTAACTCTTCTGTTTCCAAGTTGAAGTAAGAGACGTAAATAGAATCCTTAATGGATTCTAAGTTGGAGACGGCATACAGTGCACAATTTGAATAGGTTCTAAGTTGTAGACTTCACCTAGAATTACAATAATGCTTCAAGCTTCGTGCTGCCGACTGAAAATAAAAAATGGAAAAGTCTAGAGACTAGGAATCTAAAGTCATCTATTTGAAATTATAAAGGGATGACAGATTTTCCATATTCTATAGACTCCATAGTCAACACAGTCCCTTCAAGCAAATTAGAATTCTAATTGATGTTATTCAATTAGAATTTCAAGGATTTGAATCTATTCCTTCAGCGGATACTTAGAATCCAATTTAGACCTTAAGGATACGTCCTCATGTCAAAATAAATTCATACTTCAAGCCTAGTTTTCAAAAAAAAAAAAAAAATTAGAAATTTGACTAGTCTTGAAGTAGGGGGCATTTGTAGGCATGCAAACTTTATTGAATATAAATTCAATAAAATTATTTGGACCATTTTAAACATATTAGTCTAAATAAACAATATGGGCTAATATAATTGAATTAATTATATAAGACTAATATATATAGGTTAAATAAATAAGTCTTAATTCATTGGGCTAGCCCATTTAGTTGGGCTAAATTGATGAGCCCACCTTATTAGGCCCAATATATCATCTTCCTAGAGGCCCATTTTGGTACCACGTGTCAAATGACATGGCGCACCACGTCGAATGAAAGAGCCAATAGGACCATGCCACGTGTCAAAAATGACAAGGCATGCCAAGTCGCATTAAAATACTAATAAAATCACACCACGTGTGCAAGTGACATGTTCTGGCCAATCAAATGTGGCCATGTCACACTTCGATTTGATTGGTTGGAAAGAGTTTGTTCTTATCACAACTCCTCCCTTCCACAACTATAAATAGGGGTCTCCATAACCCAGAAAGGAGCAGAAGTTATAACAAGAAGTAAGAGGGAGCTTGTGGATCAAACGTTGCGGATTTCTCTAAAAGCTACAAGCATTCAAGTGTTCTAAGGATTTAAAAGATCAAGACAAAGATTCAAGGAAAAGTTGCAAGCCCTTGGATTAAAAGTACGTCAAGATCAAGATCAAGCTTGAAGCACTTGGACTAAAAGAAAATAAAATTCAAGATTAAGCTCGGAGGCTCTTTTATTTACTGTTGAAAAGAAGAATCAGAGCATTCACAGAGATTGTACACTCAAATATTCGAAATAAAATACTATGATTGTTGCTATATTTTTGGTCTTGATTTTATTTTCAAATTCGTAATTTATTGTCTACACCATATATCTCTCTTTTATAGATTTCATTGTTAAGTTTAGTTTTACACACTCATATCATAAAGTTCTTATATCATCACTTAACTTAAAAGGTTATTGTAAATAATTTTATTTAATATGAATTATTTGGTAACTTATAATAAATGGTATATGTTACAACATGTTAAATTGCATCGATGATTATTTTTAGATTGTCTGTGTAAAACACTTGGAGCCTGTTTGTCCCGAAAAAGTACTTTTTGAAAAATTTGAGATATTTGGCCAAAATAAAAGGTACTTTTGAGCAGCAGTAGAAGCAGATTTGAAGCTCCAAATTCTATCTTCTTCCACGAAGCAGAAACAGAAGTGGAAACTGATTTATTCAAGACGTAAAATATCCTTACATTGAATTTATTTTTCAAGTTATCGCTCAATAATTTAATATTTCTATTTTCTTTTTCTCTTTTTACCATATATTCTTTTGTCCTGTTTATTCTATCATATTTTTATTCTCTTTCTCTTGTTTCTCGTTGGAATATTCTCTCTACTATAAATAATTCTCTTCTTTTATATAGTCATTTATAAGAGTAGATTTTTATTTATACTGAGTGATGTATTTTGATATATTTAAATAATCATGAAAATAATAAGTAATATTAGGTACCCAATATTGTTGCTTTGGAATAAGAGTAGATTTTTATTTATATAGTCATTTATAAGAGTAGATTTTTATTTATATTGAGTGATGTATTTTGATATATTTAAATAATCATGAAAACAATAAGTAATATTAGGTACCCAATATTGTTGCTTTGGAATATACTTTATTTTATATTGATTAAAATCTTTATATTAGTTTTTGCCATAATAAATATTTAAATTTATTTAACTCTTTCAAACAATACTAATTGTAAATTAAACTTTTACGGTCCTTTTTAGTAATTTGAGATTCAAAAGTACTTTTTGGAACGCCAAACACAATTTGCTTGCAAAAAAGCACTACTGTTGGCCCAAATGAAGTTTTGTGTTGAAGATTGACAAAGGAAGATTCGAGCATAAGGGATGCATGTGAATGAGATAAGCTTAACTTGGTATATCTGATATCACCTGATCGAAAAGGTTACATAATTGATAAGGAGAAGGACTTCTTACTCAAAGAGAACATTATCCAAAATAAGGAAGGAGTTAGAAGTTGAGGATAACTAGAACTCTTCCACCAAGAAAGAGTAGCATTAGAACTCTAGTTATTTTTTAATCTATTAACTCTATATATTGCATGTTGTTCTCATTTTATAGGTACGCACAAAAGCAGAAGTTAAACGTGAGTTGAGAGCAAAATAGCAAGGCATTTTGCAAGCAATTCTTGTGTGATTCAAGTGTGCGAACCTGAAGCTACATCAACTAGATAGAAGAACCAGTTCCAAGTGACTGTCTTTTATTCTAGTTCAATTGTAGTAAGTGGTTTTCAAATTGTACCTTTTCACTTTATCTAGAGGCAATTGTATTAGGTACTCTGAGTATTCAAGTTAGAGTTAACTTGAAGTTGTCGCAACAGTTAGAGGCTGGTTGCCAAAATGGGATTAGAGTTAATCCTTCGGTTTACAAAGAGTTTTGTGTTACACCCCATGTTTTCATACGTGAGAGTACGTCGTAACTCAATTGATCTAAGTACAGAAATAAGATTATATTTGGAAGCATATAAAGTAAGGTAATCATATTACCTTGGAGGTTACAAATATTTAAGATCATGAATAACGAGTACCAAGAGGGTTAGAAAGCTTGAAAGCTAAACCAATTGAAGAAAATAAGTTTCGTCGAAAGTAGACGAGTTTGGAATGTTATAACATGTACTTTAGGGTGATACTATGGTTCATTACATGATAAGGAGGTTATTCTATGAGTTATGTTTGTCGTATCATGGTCCTGTGCTACGTTTTGAAGTTAAGCGAGTTGTGGAACAAAAGTTGGCAAAGGTCTTCACAAATTACATTCATAATGTGCTGAAAATTAGGTCAAATGTAACTGAGATTTTCTCCCAATATTTTTAGAATTATTGGCTGATCTACAAACTAAATTTAATATCTATGAGTCTATTTTCAAACGCATTAAACCGTTCATCGATACGACATAGGAGTAGAGAGTTATTTGCAGTTTTGCGAGACTGCGCAGACATCATAAGTGACAAGTAGGTGGTTCACTAAAGCTTTTGAGCAATAAATTTCGTGTGTTATATGAGGTTTTGTGGGGATATATTATATACCAAATTTAATTTCTTGGAATTTAGTTTCCAACTCTCTTAACCATTCATTCATACGACATCCGGATAAAAAGATATAAGCGTTGGAAGATGGGCCAATGCTAGGGTGCCAAGCCAGCACCTCTTTGACTTTTCCAAAGTTGATATATATAAGTCTTAGGTCGGATTTCTCTTCATTTTCCAGTATAACACGACCATATAACACCCATAAACATATACTTAAGCTATCTTCTAGGGTGTCAAAGAGGATTATCATCCCAAGCATGAAATCGAGAAGCGATAACATCAAAACGATCCCTACGACGTAAGTGCCATTATACCGCCTCTCTTTTTTTCTTTATATTTAGAGTTTTAAAAGGTACTTCATAGTTAAGAAACATCTAATATCTGTATTTAAGTGTTTAAATATCAAGGAAGTTTTATAAATGTGTTTCCTAATAGTTAAAACTCACGGGACGATGATCGGAAGCCGTGAGATCGAGTTATTTGACAAAAGTGGACTGTTTGTGGGTTGTTTCGTGTTGGTCTCTTGTGTTGATGTTTTATGGAGTTTTGGAGGATAAAAGGTGTGGGAAAATAACACATAATGACGGAATGGTGGGCTGGTCGTTCGTCGTTATTTTTGTTAAGGTCGTTTGACACTACTACGGTGGTCGTTTTGTGTATGAAGAGATTGCGGTGTGTTGGGCTGTTTTGTAGTATTTTGTGGTGTATATAAGGCTGGAAAATAATGTATATATGTTTTTTTTGTTGTGTTCTTGTTTTGTTGGTGTTATCTTGAATTTGGAGGAAGTAAGAATGAATGTGGAGATGCTGCCCGTTTTTATACAAAATAAGCTTGTCGTTCGTTGTGCGATAGTTGTACCTTTCGTAACTTAATGATAGTATTATTATCGTTGTTGTAGATTAAGGGGAAAAGAGGCGAGTTCAACTTGGTGAGTGGAAATATTGTGATAAGGTATGTTAAGGCACTTCCTTCTTTATTTTGGCATGATCTAAAGTGTAATGAACGTAAACGATAAGCTATTTCATAATGAATCTACTCCTAGAAACTAAGATTGTCCATGTCATTCTATCCTTACAAAGTTATATTAAAGTATGTATGATCCTTGAGTCCTAGTGAAGCTCATATTGATGGTATGATGTCCATAATATTAATCGAAGGTGCAACTACCTTACGTCACTCCGAAAGGTTTAGACCCTGATTCCATGAGTCCAGCATGCATATATATAGTATATATTTTACTCTACCGAGCCGCGCTATAGTCGGCCGGGTCCGACACCTATTGTGCAATCACTGATCAGTTGGGTTTACCGAGCTCCACGTGGCTGGGTACGATTCTACCAAGCCTTATAATGGTCGGGTATGTTTTTACCGAGTCCTCTACGAGGTAGGGTATGATATGATGATGATGATGCCCATAGAGGCGGATGTTTTTGAAATATTATATATATATATATATGTGTGTGTGTGTGTGTGTATGTATGTGTATGTGTGTGTGTGTGTGTGTGTGTCATGCATTTCATGTCACTATCTCTCAGAGGCACTTAGATTCTACAGGTTGTATCTCCTACTTTACATTACTATTCTTAGTTATGTTATTCTGCTTTACATACTCAGTACTTTATTTTTACTGATGTCCCTTTTGCTTGGGGACGCTTGGTTTCATACCCGCAGGTCCCGATAGACAGGTTGACAGTCCTCCTAATAGGCTATCGGCTCAACGGAAGGTGTTGCTGCACTCCACTTGCTCCAGAGTTGCCTATTTGGTCAGTATGATTGGGACATGCATTGACTAGTATGGCGGGGCCCTGTACTGACCTTTTTGATATTTATTTACTCTTAGAGGCTTGTAGACAACTGTCAAGTATATGGATATTTGTATGGCCTTGTCGGCCTATGTTTTGAGTTTACAAATGGTCATGTCAGCCTTATAAGAGCGTACTTCACATGTATAAGTTTCTATATCATGTTAGGTCGTCATATGTCTAGCATTCCCTTATGTTTTATTTCAATTATGTCATGATGACCATTTTGGCACATTTACCCGTGATAGTATGATAAGAAAGATATGTTATGTTGGCACTCGGTTGAGTAAGGTACCTGGTGCCCGTCGCGGCCCATAGGTTGGGTCGTGACAAAAGTGGTATCAGAGCACTTCTGTCCTACGGATGTCTACAAGCCGTGTCTAGTAGAGTCTTGTTTATGGGTGTGTTGTGCACCACACTTATAAGCAGGAGGCTACAAGGCATTTAAGACTGTCACTCTTTCTTTTTACTCTAGATCGTGTGGTAGAGCTCAGTCGTAAGAACTCAATTTCCTAAATTCTATCTTATTCATAATACGACGATGCCTACATCTTGAAAGACGATTGTTCAGAGATTGCGATGTGGCTTTGGGAGAGTTGAGTAAGAGGAACTCAATTTTGCATCATAATTATGATGAGTAAATGTGAGGTCTTCAGCAGATCATGTGTGTACTAAGATGTGTAAGTTTCTTGATATGGAGCTCTAAGGTAATAATATCTATCCACCCATATGGTAAAAAGAAATAAGAGAATCGGAAGGTAGATACAAGTTTCAGCAAGTAAAAAAAGCAAGATGATGAAGGGTACGAGGTACCTAGTTAATAAAGATTATCAGTATTTACAATTGAGGCAGAGAAATATAAGTATTTTGAGTTACCTTCAACAATAATAGAGGTATGTACAATTGTCCACACCCATCTCAGTTATGCATATTGGAGCTAACAGATATAGTTTAAGAGCAGGATAGGATATCAGGATCCCACAGGGCTTAGAGTAACCCAAAATTGTGGGTGGATTGTTATCATTATCTAACACTTTTGAAGGGTAGTGCAGAACATGGTAATAGTTTTCACTGGGAGATAGCCAGATGGTGCACTCTAGAATAATACAGTCGGATATGAATAGTAGAATGTTCTGAAATTTCAGAAGATACGCAGTGGAATCCTAGAAGGATTAAATATTTACCTTAATATGACTCCTACTCCTAGTAAAAAAAAAGAAGAGAGTTAATAAAGCATTATGAGTAAGATGTGATACGTGGATGAAAATGGTAGGAAAAAAAATGACAGTATTACCGAATATAGTCAAGGGAAGGAAAAGACGAGAGGTAACAGTCCTTGAGGCAACAAAATAGCATAGGTCATAAAGTCATATCCTCATTTCGAGAAATAAGTTCGTGACTCTAACGTGATTTCCAAAGGGAAAAGTTAGACCCCAGAGTAATAGAAATCAGTATGGGCTGGTGAACAAGATAAACTAAACATGAATTAAGGATTGAGGAAAATTGTAATAGTCGGCATCGTGAGAATTTCAGAGATCGTGTTTGGAAAATAATAGAATGGACAACAGAAGAATAACCTTTAAAGGTCATTCAAAAAGACGCTTTCCTAAAGCAAGCACTATGGGCAGAGTTAAGCTTAAGGAACTAAATGTTCCAGTTACACCAGGTGTCACCCTTGTGCGTAAGAAATTCAATTATCCTTGGTGTAGAAGGGTTACCACAAGGTGAGTAATATCTCAGTTAAGATGTGAATGCCAAAGATGAAGAGGTAAATATCGAATGGTAAAGGAAGAATGTGGTAAAAAGGTGAAAGGAATGAGATTGCATTTATTCAGATCTTACAGATATAATATGACTCCAGAACATTATGCAAGCATGATGCGGGGGAAAAACAATAAGGGTTTTGCACTCGATGATATTGATAAATAAGTGCAAATGAACACTTGATACATAAGGATCTCATACGATAGGTAAGTTAAGAAAAAGGACATAACCCAATAGGCGCTACATAAAATACAAATATGAGAGTAGACCAATGGGTAGTCTGTAGTTGATTCAGGAAGAGCCTAGTTATGGCTAGATAGGAGGATACAGACAAATCAGTAGATCATGCAAGATAAACATAGTGAAACTCATCATAGGAAATTTAGTCTCTCAAATACGGCATCGTAATCCTCGAGTAATATTAAGATAGTATATTGGGTAGTTAAAGGTACCATAAGTGTTGCGGAAATAAAAGAAAGTGCCACTAGGGAGATGGTCAAATTTCACTTCAGAAGCAACCTTACGAGCACAAAGGCGTGGATGTAAGTAACTAAGGATAATAATAGGTGACTAAGAACATCAAAAATTCCTTTGGGTATATGATGTAATAAGCTCACAGCTTTACAAGAGTCGGAGGTATCCACTATGTAGTACAACGAAAGACTAGCTGAGGTAATAAGGAAGAAGGCTTCAACATAAGCATAGTGACCTAAAGAAGAAATGGTCTTGTAACAACAGTCTCATTATAATATTGTATGCACTCCATAAGTAAGTGGCACCTATCGTGGATAATGAACGGGAAGAAGAAGAAAAAATCAAGAGTTGATAATTGAGATCATATGAGATACATGGAACTCCAGTATTTGTGGGCATTAAGATATGCCAAGTATCCATACAGCAAGTGGCAGAACGGCCAGAAAAAGTAATTGCTTACATTTAAAGGCGACTGGGAAGGTATGAAAGGAAATATATGGTGCTAACATGTTAAAAGGAAGGTTACGAGTAGTATAAATAGATATGCATAGGTCACAAGCTAAAGTATGGTAGAGGAACACAATTTTAGCTAGACAAGAGTAAGGATAAGAAAAGGTGAGTGAGAAGGTGACGAGAATAGGAAAGTCCTCAGAATTAAACCCATCACAACAAGAGAGCGGATGGTTTCCATAAAGTTATAAAAAACTCAGTATAGCATGAGTGAACTCAAAGGAGCTTAAAACTAGGAGCATTTAGAAGAGATAGAATGTTACCCTGGTAGTAAAGTAAGGGTGTAACTGTGATAAATGATAAGAGGGTGACGTTTAGGCCTTTGATTGAGTAATGATATACCCCCATAGGATGAATCACATTGGGATGCTATGAAATACAGCTATTGGAATATAGTATCATCCCTAAGTGGATCAGGAAAATCACTTCAGATGTTCCCCGATGAGACGTGAGCCCTAGTGACGATATATTACATAAGAGGTTTCAAGTTATCAATGGTACATTATAGATCAACATTAAGGTGAATCAACAATAGGCGGATGAAAGTAACAAAGTATGAGATAAGATTAGGCTGTCATTATTAAGATGAACAGTAATAAGCAAGCATTAAATGGCTTAGATTTATACATATAGGATAAGCTGTGAGAGAGTAACCTGGAGTTGGGTGGCAGGTCTCGATAATAATAAACTGAAGTAAGAGTTAGGGTACAGTATGACCTACCTAGTTGTGGTAAAGCCATAACCATAGATAACTTAGGCTATGAAAAATGATATAGCAACAGTCGTAAGTTCAACAAAGTACCAAGCAAAGAACTTTAGTACAACTATAGATGCCCAGAGGGACATCTTGTCATAGTACTATATATGTTCACAAAGTGAAGCCTAGAGATTGGTTAAAAGCTAGAAAAAAATAAAGGAGATAAAAGTCGCATTGGCGCACATTCAAGGTTAGAATCGTACATGTTGCATGAAAAAAGGTAAAAACAGTTACGAGATTTGGATAATTTCGACCACAAGTCGTGGAGTGAGAAAGAGGCCTAAAGGGGGGAATCCCCTAGCCTTTGGATTTATTCACCGAACAACTCCCTGGATGGAAAAGACAATATTAAAGTATTCGTAAGATTTATTGCTTAAGATATGGACAAGTGCATTAGTCAACATTCGAGGACGAATGTTCCAAAGGGGAGAATGATGTTACACCCTATGTTTTCACACGTGAGAGTACGTCGTAACTCAATTTATGTAAGTTCAGAAATAAGATTATATTTGGAAGCATATAAAGTAATTTAATCATGTTAAGTTGGAGGTTAAAAATATTTAAGATCATGAATAATGAGTACCGAGAGGGTTGGAAAGCTTAGAAGCTAAACCAATTGAAGAAAATAAGTTTCGTCGAAAGTAGACGAGTTTGGAATGTTATAACATGTACTTTAGGGTGATACTATGGTTCATTAAATGATAAGGAGGTTATGCTATGATTTATGTTAGTCGTATGATGGTCGTGTGCTACGTTTTGAAGTCAAAAGCGAGTTGTGGAACAAAAGTTGGCAAAGGTCTTCACAAATTACATTCATAATGTGCTGAAAATTAGGTCAAATGTAACTGAGATTTTCTCCCAATATTCTTGGAATTATTGGCTGATCTACTAACCAAATTTAATATCTATGAGTCTAGTTTCAAATTCATTAAACCGTTCATCGATACGACCTAGGAGTAGAGAGATATTTACAGTTTTGCGAGACTGCGCAGACATCATAAGTGACAAGTAGGTGGTTCACTAAAGCTTTTTGAGCAATAAATTTCGTGTGTTATATGAGGTTTTATTGGGACATATTATATACCAAATTTAAGGTCTTGTAATTTATTTTCCAACTCTATTAACCGTTCACTCATACGACATCTGGATAAAAAGATATAAGCGTTGGAAGATGAGCCAATGATATGGTGCCAAGCTAGCACCTCTTTGACTTTTCTAAAGTTGATATATATAAGTCTTAGGTCAGGTTTCTCTTCATTTTTCAGTATAACACGAACAGATAACACCCATAAACATATCCTTAAGCTATCTTCTAGGGTTTCAAATAGGATTATCATCCCAGGCATGAAATCGAGAAGCGATAACATCAAAACGATCCCTACGAAGTAAGTGCCATTATACCGCCTCTCTTTTTTTCTTTGTAGTTAGAATTTTAGAAGGTACTTCATAATTAAGAAACGTCTAATATATGTATTTAAGTGTTTAAATATCAAGGAAGATTTATAAATGTGTTTCCTAATAGTTAGAACTCACGGGATGATGATCGGAAGCCGTGAGTTCGAGTTATTTGACAAAAGTGGACTGTCTGTGGGTTGTTTCGTGTTGTACTCTTGTTCTGATATTTTATGGAGTTTTGGAGGATAAAAGGTGTGGGAAAAAATACATAATGACATAATGGTGGGCTGGTCGTTCGTCGTTATTTTTGTTAAGGTCGTTTGACACTACTACGGTGGTCGTTTTGTGTATGAAGAGATTGCGGTGTGTTGGGCTGTTTTGTAGTATTTTGTGGTGTATATAAGGCTGGAAAATAATGTATATATGTTTTTGTTGTTGTTGTGTTCTTGTTTTGTTGGTGTTATCTTGAATTTTGAGGAAGTAAGAATGAATGTGGAGATGCTGCCCGTTTTTATACAAAATAAGCTTGTCGTTCGTTGTGCGATAGTTGTACCTTTCGTAACTTAATGATAGTATTATTATCGTTGTTGTAGATTAAGGGGCAAAGAGGCGAGTTCAACTTGGTGAGTGGAAATATTGTGATAAGGTATGTTAAGGCACTTCCTTATTTCTTTTGGCATGATCTAATGTTAAATGAATGTAAACGATAAGCTATTTCATAATGAATCTACTCCTAGAAACTAAGGTTGTCCATATTGTTCTATCCTTACAAAGTTATTCAAATAAAGTATGTATGACCCTTGAGTCCTAGTGAAGCTCATATTGATGGTATGATGTCCATAATGTTAATCGAAGGTACAACTACCTTACGTCCCTCCGAAAGGTTTAGAGCGTGATTCCGTGAGTCCAACATGCATTATATATAGTATATATTTTACTCTACTGAACCGTGCTATAGTTGGCCGGGTACGGAACCTATTGTGCAACCACTGATCAGTTGGATTTACCGAGCTCCATGTGGCCGGGTACGATTCTACCGAGCCTTATGATGGTCGGGTATATTTTTATCGAGTCCTCTACGAGGCCGGGTATGATATGATGATGATGATGCCCACATAGGCGGATGTTTTTAAAATATTATATATATATATATATATATATATATATGTATCACGCATTTCATGTCACTATCTCTCAGCGGAACTCAGATGCTACAGGTTGTATCTCCTACATCTCTTTACATTATTGTTCTTAGTTATGCTATTCTGCCTTACATACTCAGTACTTTATTCATATTGATGTCCCTTTTGCTTGGGGACGATGCGTTTCATGCCCGCAGGTCCCGATAGACAGGTTGACAGTCCTTCTAGTAGGCTATCGGCTCAGCAGAAGGTGTTGCTGCACTCCACTTGCTCCGGAGTTGCCTATTTGGTCAGTATGATTGGGACATGCATTGACTGGTATGGCGGGGCCCTGTCCTAACCTTTTTGATTTTTATGTACTCTTAGAGGCTTGTATACAAATGTCAAGTATATAGATACTTGTATGGCCTTGTCGGCCTATGTTTTGAGTTTACAAATGGTCATGTCTGCCTTATAAGAGCGTACGTCACATGTATAAGTTTCTATATCATGTTAGATCGCCATATGTCTAGCATTCCCTATGTTTTATTTCGATTATGTCATGATGACCATTTTGGAACATTTACCGTGATAGTATGATAAGAAAGATATGTTATGTTGGTACTCGGTTGAGTAAGGTACTGGGTGCCCGTCGCGGCCCATAGGTTGGGTCGTGACATTTTGTAAATGTTGTTTTGGCTCAGTGATTTAGTGAAGGGTTGGGTAAATCCTACTGAGTTGTAGGTCATGGTTTTTTCCACCTTTTGAGCCGGGTGTTTTCCACATAAAAATACTTGTATAAGGAACACACAACCATGTCCTTCTATAATTTGTGCATGCGAAAAATTGGACACCACACAAATCACCCCTCCTCTTGTGTGGTATTGAAGTATAAAACATCAATTGGTACAGAGCGGGTTATCCTTGAAGAGGCTAAAACCTTAGGAGAAGATCAAGATGAATGCACCACTTGGAAACTGGGAAGGGCAATCCATTGCCAGGCCACCACTCTTCATCGGCCAGTACTACTCTTGGTGGAAAATCAGGATGAGAGATCACATCATAGGAGAGGACTATGAGCTATGGGACATTATCACCGATGGTCCAGTAGCTACCATGAAGAAAAATGCTGAAGGAGTAGATGTGCCAAAGACAAGAGTTGACTGCACTGCTGAGGATTTGAAGAAATGGGAGAAGAATACTAAAGTCAAGAAATGGCTTGTTTGTGGACTTGGTCTAGATGAGTACAGTAGAATCCAAAGATGTACCACTGCTAAGGAAATTTGGGACACTCTACTAGTGGCTCATGAAGGAACATCTCAGGTGAAGAGATCTAGAGGAACTCTATAGTATTCTCAATATGAGAATTTCACTATGAAGGAAGGAGAAACTATTCAAGAGATGTACACAAGGTTCACTACATTGAAAAATGAACTAAAGTCTCTTGGAAAGATTATCCCTAAAGAAGATAGGGTCGAGAAGATTTTAACAAGGGTTCTGCCTGTTACTTGGGAGAGCAAAATCACTGTCATTCAGGAATCAAAGAACATTGCCACCCTCTCACTGGATGAATTAATTGGAAATCTTACTGCCTATGGACTGAATTAATTGGAAATCTTCAAGGTTCTGATCTTGAAGATGATGAAATGACTATGATCACTGATAACTAGGGATTTTAACCTATTTATTACTCTCTTTTGCTTAGGTTTTGGGTCAAAAATACATAAAGGCATTCCCGAAAACTAACTTAATGTGCTTGCTTGCAGGGTTTGGTCAAAATGAGACAAAGAAACCAAAATAAACTCATGAAGGAGTCAAACTTGCACAAACCCAAGGCTGGAACTGGAGCGCGGACAACGGTAGAAATATGCGTCCGCGTAAGGACAATCACTGAGGCGGCCACAAATACGCGGCCCACGAAAATAAGGTTCAGAGAGGCTGACTTGGGCACAAGGGTAACCGTTGACCGCGATGGAAAAGCGCGGTTGCGGATGTCTGATGCGACCGTGATTATATTTTTGTTGAGAGTGGAGTTCGAGTTTCAGAGACTTCACAGTTTGGCTCAAATGAAGAACGCGACCCGCGCCTAAATTACACGGCCGCGAATTGATCATACGCAGATGTGAAGGGAATTTCACTGAGAGCGCATCTTGAGGTTCAGAGACCCTGAAATTCATGCTTAACAGAAGAACGCGGTATGTGTCCAAATTACGCGGCTGCAATGGAAGCACACGCGGACGCGGGTGAAATTATGCAGTCCGTGAAACTTATCCCAATCCAAGCCCAGTATTGATGGAACACGGACCGCGCTCATTATTACGCGGCTGCAAAAGCTCAAGCGCGGACGCGGTCAGATTTACGCGTCCGCGAATTCTCTGCAAGGGCATTTTCGTCCAAATTTTTTAGTTGTGTATAAATAGACTTTTTTGTTATTTTTAGGTTAGGTTTTGTTTTAAGGAGCACGTGAACAACTGGGTTTTACCCTTTTGAGTTATTTTAGAGTAGATTTATCTTCAATCTTTAGATTTTCATCTTGTAATTGAATATTATGGCTTATATTTCATCTCTACATTTGATTTCTGCTATTATCATGAGTAGTTAGACCCATATATAGGGTTGTGACCCAATCCTAGTGTGGGCATTTAATGGGTCTTGAATTTTAGGGCTTAATTATTTATGGGTTAGTGATATTTAGCCTAATTCATGCTTTAATTGTAGAATTAGTGGTTGCAAACACCGATCATGCCTTTATGACTTATGTTCTTCTTGAGAAAGAGGGACTAAGTCTAGGAGAATTAGGCTAACAAGGAATTGGGGTGAATTCAAGAGATTGATAGCCCCAATTAAAGGGTTAAACCTAGATATAGTAATACCCGACTTGATCCAATTTCACTTGTATTGCATTAGCACCCATTTGGGCTTGAGAAAGCCAAATCGGGAAAAGTCACTCAAACAACCGAGAGGTATAGAATGCACACTTTTGTGTGATGATATATCACGACCCCAATCATAACAAACTTGTCCTAAATTCTTGATACCTATTAGATACCCACCTAGGTGGAAGTCACTTCCCTAGTGCCTTTTAATCCTTGAAAACATTCACAAAAATATTGTACTTAGATTACTCTTAGCATTCAATAGTATAAAATTAAAATAGAGTCAATCACAACAATGTTTAGAAGTGAAATTAGAAACAACACCCACATCTAGATTAGCTAGATACCCAATTCCAAACCAAATTAACTCCCTGTGGAAATCAATCCCGACCTCATCGGGTAAAACTACATCGACCACTCCTCTCTACCATATAATGGTCTAGGGTTGGAACCGATCAATCACCAAGGACTTCAAGAAGTACCTAAGGAGAGGAAAGGGTCTTTCAAGAAGTGGAAGCTACAGCAAGTCAAAGGTTCTTGAAAAGCAAACCAATAAAGGATGCTACAAGTGTGGGAAGACTGATCACCACATCAATAACTGTCCTCAATGGGAAATTGAATGGAAGAAGGAAAGAGCTGAACAAAGGAATAGGAAGAAGGAAAAGGTTCAACCCAATAAAAACAAAGGATCAACCAAGCTTATGGTCGCTGCATGGGGAGAAAGCTCAGATGATGATGATGGGGATGAACAAGCATTTATGGACATTGGAGAATCTGATGAAGAAACCGAGGTAAGTCTAATTCATCTCAAAGACAAGATTAATTTTTTGTCTAAAGAAAGGTTATCTGAGTTACTTCTAGATCTAATTGATGAATCTGAGGATGTAAACAATGAAAAGGAACACCTGTCTAAAGAATGTGTGATTTTGAAAGCAAAGTGCAAAAACATGGAACTCAAGGTTAGTGAAACTGTAAGTGAAAATACTGCTTTGAAGAACCATGTTCATGCACTTGATTCAAATGTCCTAGAATTTAGATCTAAAAATTTAAAACTAAAATTAGGAACAGGTAAGAAGATAGCTGATCACACACAACTCACTCTAGAAGAAAATATAGGCAAAATGAAATATGAGTTGTATAAGAAGGATAAGCAGGTAAGAATTCTAAAGGAGGATCTAAGCAAGGTCAAGCATGAGCTGGACAGAACTTGTAAAAGGAACAGGTCCTCCGATGCACTTTCATGGCTACAGGAACATCATAGTAGCAACAGAATAGGACTTGGCTTTGGGAATCTGCCACCTAAATGGGATCCCAAAAGCAAGTACCTCACACTTCCTGAGAACAAGATTTGCACACACTGTGGTAAAACAGGTCACTATAAAAGTGAATGCACTACAAAAGAAAAGGCAATTCAAAATAACAAAGAATTTGTTTAAGGGAAGAATAGGCTACCAAGTTGGGCTAAAAATAATTTGATTCATCCTTTTGCTTATAGAAAGGACCCAAACTAGTTTGGGCTCCTAAGACTAACCCCTGATTTCCTTTTGCAGGTCCAAGTGAAGGGGAGCAGCCAAATATGATACATGGATAGTGGCTGCTCAAAGCACATGACAGGTAACAAGAACCAGATCCTTTCACTTGAGGATCTCAAAGGAGGTAATTTCTCCTTTGGAAATGGGAAGAAAGGTGAGATCATTGGGGTTGGAAAGGTATGTAAGACTGATTCTCACTCTATTGAGAATGTCTACCTGATAGATGGACTAAGTACAGTCTAATAAGTGTATCACAATTGTGTGATAGAGGTAACATGGTAGCATTCACCTCTACCAAATGCTTTGTGATAAATCTTACCACTAACAAGATTGTTTTGCAGGGAAAAGGAGTGAACAACATATATGTTGTAGATCTGTCCACACTTTCAGAAAATGAACTCACTTGCTTAATTGTGTTGGATAATGATCCCCTCATTTGTCACAAGAGACTCTAACATGCCAGTCTGAGTCAACTCAATAGATTAGTCTCTAAGGACCTGGTGATAGGGCTACCTAACATCAAGTTCAAGGAAGATAAAGTTTGTAAGGCTTGTGCAAAGGGGGAAGAAGGTAAGATCCTCTTTTAAAGTCAAGAAATTGGTAAGAACCACCAGGACAATGGAACTGGTCCATATGAATCTTTGTGGTCCAATGAGAACATTACGCAGAGGTGGTAAGAGATATATGATGGTGCTTGTTGATGATTATTCTAGGTTTACTTGGACATTATTTCTAAAATCTAAAGATGAAGAATTTGACATGTTTTCTTCTTTTGCTAGAAAAACTCAGAAACAACTAGGTAATCAACTTGCATCAATTATGTATGATCATGATACTGTATTTGAGAATGTTAAATTTGCTGAATTTTGTGATGAGCATAGCATAGATCATAATTTTTCTGCTCCTATAACTCCACAATAAAATGGTGTAGTTGAAAGAAATAATAGGACACTTGAAGATATGACTAGGATTATGCTTCTTTCTAGTAAACTTCCCCATAGTTTCTAGGCAAAAGTTGTGAACACTGCATGCTACATCATAAATAGATGCATGACTAGACCTCTTGTAGAGAAGACTCCCTATGAGTTGCTTAAAGGGATAAAGCCAAACATATCCCATATTAGGGAATTTGGATGCAAGTGCTTAGTGCACAATAATGGTAAAGACTCCTTAGGTAAGTTTGATCCCAGAAGTGATGAGGGAGTATTCTTGAGATATTCTTCACATAGTAAAGCTTATAAGATTTATAACAAAAGAACTGTGTGTAGAAGAAAGTATACATATGGTTTTTGATGAAACTAACATTCTTTTTGAGAGGCAAGAACTTGATGATGAAGCAATTGGGCTGGTAAGAAACTCAAATAAAATCACAATCTAGAAGAAGCTGCACTAGAGGAAGGAACAAGTGATGGAACAGGTCCTTCCACCCAGGGCAACATGACAGGGAGAATAGAACAAAGAGGAAGTGATCCTCAAACCTCAAGGGAACCTGTCCATGAAACTGTTCCTCAGCAACAAAACATTGAAGGAAAATCTAGAGGAAACCAGCTGGTTGTGAAACCCTACAAGTATCAAAGTTCTCATCCCATTGTGAACATAATTACTGATCCAACCTCTGGAATTAAAACCATATCTTTATTGAAGAATATTTGTGCTTTTGATGCTTTCTTATCTCTTATTGAACCTAAAAATGTTGCCGAGGCTTTGCAGGATCCAGACTGGATGAATGCAATGCAAGATGAACTCAACCAATTTGAGAGAAGTCAAGTTTAGGATCTGGTACCAAGACCCAAGGACAGATCAGTAATTGGCACAAAATGGGTCTTCAGGAACAAACTTGATGAAGATGGAACAATTAGAAGGAATAAGGCAAGATTGGTGGTTCAAGGATATAGTCAAGAGGAAGGCATAAACTATGATAAAACCTTTGCTCCAGTTGCAAGGTTGGAAGCAATAAGACTCCTCATAGCCTTTGGTGCTTACATGGAATTCACTCTCCATCAGATGGATGTCACGAGTGCCTTCCTCAATGGCTATCTAAAGGAAGAAGTGTTTGTCAAGAAACCTCCAGGCTTCAAAAGAAAGGAATGTCCTGATCATGTGTACAAACTTGATAAAGCACTTTATGGACTCAAGCATGCTCCAAGAGCATGGTATGGAAGATTATCAAAATTCATGCTTTAGCATGGCTACAAGAGAGGTAAAATTGATAATACTTTATTCTTGAAAGAAAAAGGTACAGGTCTCTTGGTAGTTCAGATATATGTTGATGATATAATCTTTGGAGCAACTATTGATAGGTTAAGTCAAGAATTTGCTAAGCTAATGGGAAGTGAATTTGAAATGAGCATGACGGGTGAGTTTAATTTCTATTTAGTCTTACAAATTAAAAAAATTCAAATGGAACTATGATCCATCAGCATAAGTATGTAAAAGAGTTGCTTAAAAGGTTTAAAATGGAAGAATCCAAAGAAATTGACACTCATGTTGCAACAGCTACAAAGTTATATATAGGTGAACCTGGTTCATCTGTTGATCAAAATTTGTATAGAGGAATGATTGGTTCATTGTTGTATCTCACTGCTAGTAGACCTAACATTGTTTTCAGCGTAGGTCTTTGTGCTAGATTTCAGGCAAATCCAAAGGAGCCTCACTTGACTGCTGTCAAGAGTATTTTGAGAGAACTAAAAGGCACCACTGGCCTTTGTCTATGATATCCTAAAGGTAGTAATTTCAATCTAATGGGATATGCTGATGCTGATTATGCAGTAATTTCAATCTAGTGGGATATGTTGATGCTAGAATGACTCATTAATCTCTAATGATATTATCTCTATTTTCTTGGATAATTCAGACTTACACAAGATATTTCTCAGTGAAGAACCTGGTTCAATCAAGATTACTTGGTATGCATTCTCCACTTTGCATAATTTGGAATAATCATAGTTGGATCATGATTAAAAGAAGAGTCCCCTTTAATCCTAAATCCTTATAGACTTATCCGTTACAAAATGAAGTAGTTTCGTTCAAAAGGAGTCCTAACTGCATTAAGTGCCTAGTTTCTAGGGATACTCTTGAACGTCTTTACAAACTGACTAGATTCTAGGGATACTCTTGAACGTCTTTACAAACTGACTTGCAGTTTGATTAGGTTTCTGCAAAAGCTGACGTTACTCAAGTGAACTCCTCCACTTTATATTGATCAGGCTTTACTTGTTTCTTCACTACTAAATCTTCACTCCATCCAAATTCTTTCAAACTTATCTCATCTTTCACTCACACACAAACTCGTTTTCTAAAGCTCCTAAACTCATAAATGGCAAACCCTTTTGAAAATCCCTCATCTCCACCCAAGGAAATCACACCCACACCATCTATCACACCTACACCATCTATCACACCTTTAACCACGTCTATGTCTAAGAAAGGAAGATCTAAGATGATTGCTCACAAGACTGTGGCTGGGAGTACATTATCTAAGAAATTAGATGAACAATTGAAAGCTAGTCAGGCCTAGGAACCTTAGAAATCTGAAGACTCATTCAAGTCTATTACTGACGGGGAAGAAACTGGTTCTTCTGACACAGAACAGGTAACTTCTGTCCAAATATTACTACTGAAATTATCTCTGAAGTTGCTGAAAATTTGGAGAACATATTTGTTCTGGTGGGAACTGTGACTGGAGCTGAGAATATTGAGTCTGGAATATGTGGTAAAAATGAAAAAGGAAAATAAAGGAGCATGAGGGTGTTCAAGGAGTTGTGAGGTATATGGGAAAGGAGTGGCTGAAGGATCTCCCACCCCTGCCAGTCTGACTGGAGAAACAGGAGCAATGGTAGTTTGGAGTGAGGAATCTGAGGGAGAAGAAGAAAATGTAAAAGAAAAAGGGGGAAGTGAGTCTGGAGAGGCTACTGAGTGACTGGTTCAGTTAGGGAAGGATGATCAAGATCAATAACCAGTTCCATCTGACCAGGAAACTCTTGCAGACCTACTGAAAAAAGTGGCTGATAGTTACAATCCAAAAAAGAAAAGGAGTTCCGGAGTCAAAGTTCCTGGCACTGCTAGGGCAAACAAAAAGAGAAGGGCTGCCTCTTCTATCCCATTAGAGATTTCTCCTACAAGAGGAAGGGCTACAAGGAGTCAGAAAAGGCAGAGCGAGGTCGAGCTTGAAAGAGCCTTAGAAGAAAGTAAAAGAAAAGATGTTGTTAAAGGAAAAAAGGAAGATGTTTGAGCCTTTTAAGGTTGTGGAAATTAATGAGATGGACCTGATTCTTCGGGATGATGATGAGACAAAAGAAGTGGAGGTTGTGACTCCTAAGGTTAGGAAATCCAAGACCTGTACAAAGAAGTCTGCTTCAAAGACAGAGTCTGATGAGCCATCCACTTTGGCTAAAATAATCAGGTCTGCACTCAAATCAAGAAAAGTGAAAATTGTGGAGGAAGAAGAATGGAGTGGAGAGGAAGAAGAAGAATATTCTAATGCTGAAAAGGACAAGATGGTTAAATTTGGGAAGAGAACCATCTTGAAATAAATACTCCTTAGGGACTTGGAGGAGGAAGGAATGTTAATGTTGCTGGAGAAGTTACAGTTGCAACGTTGGAAGGACATGGTGCTTCAGATGGATGGAAGGTTAGCCAACACTGAAATTGTGGAGTTCATGGCAAACTGTAAGATCAAAGATGGTAGAGTCACCAGTGTTGTCAAGGGGGTGACAGTGACTTTTGATGATAAAGAACTGGGAGAGATCTTAGGTGTACCTGCTGAAGGGTACAATGACTATAAGAAGCTTAAATGACTAAGTCTAGAGAATCTACCTACTGCCCTTGCCATTACTAAAAAGTTTGGTGATAATGAAGAGGAACTTGAGCCCAAGGCTATTTACAAAATGAAGCCACCTCACAAAGTGTTGTTCGAAATTGTTTACAAATGTATGCTTCCAAGGCAGGAAGGGAGGCACATTGACACATTCATGGACCTGGTCCTTATGGAATATTTGGACAGTGGGGGGAAAATCAATTGGCCTGGATTTATCATACAGCTTCTTGACAGGGTTCTGAATGGCACCAAGACTCTCTCCATACCCTATGGTTTTATTCTCACGATTGTACTTGCACACTTCAAGGTACCCATCAAGAAATGGGAAGTTGGTACAAGCAAGGATCATTTTGGGGAAAACACGATAATTGCTTGTGACTATGAAGTCCAATCCACTCCCAAAGAACCTGGTTCATCCAAAAAGGTACCAGTGAACGCAAAGTGCGAGCCTTGGTGCAAGAAAGTGGGGTTAAAGATGCTGAAATTGATAGGTTGAACAAAAGGTTGGCAGAAGTAGAGGCTGAGAGAGATGCTCTCAGAGCTGAGCTGGCAAAAGAAAAGGAGAAGAATGATGGCATTCTTCAGGATATGCTGAAACTGCTTCAAGCCAAAAACCAAGAACCTGGTCCTTCCCAACCTTAAGGCTTCCCAACCTAGTGTAGATCAACCACTGACCTAGTTCGAGATTTTTTTTTTGTTTCTTTTGCTTATGTTCCAATATTTTTATTTCTTCTTATGATTTATGGTAGGATCTTATCAATCAATGGAATTCATTGCTTTTTTCTCTAATTGTTTGTTGATATTTCTTAGATGGCTAATATCCTTAGATTGATAAATGATGATTAAATCCATGATTGCATTTGAAGTAGCCCCAGTGGCCATGAGTAATTTTAAAATATGGTTATCTTACATATTTATGCAACTTTTTGATGATGCCAAAAAGGGGGGGAAATGTTGTGCTTTCACTTTGGACAGTGATGTTTATAACCTAATGAATCTGGTCCTTGATGATAAGTGACTTTAAAAAGGTAAATGTTCTAACATTGTGTTGATGTTGAGCTGAGTTGAAACAGGGCCTAAGCTTATGAAAAGCACAGAGTTTGTCATCATAAAAAAGGATGAATTTTTTGGCCCAAGTGAAGTTTTTTTTTGAAGATTGACAAAGGAAGCTCAGGCATGAACCAGGTCCATTCTCTGTGTACACAGACACTGGTAGATTCGGGCACAAAGGATGCACGTGAAGGAGATAAGCTTAAATTGGTATATCTGGTATCTCCTGATCGAAAATGTTGCATAATTGATAATGAGAAGGACTCCTTACTCAAATAGAACACTATCCAAGAAAAGGGAGGAGTTAGAAATTGAGGATAACTAGAACTCTTCCACCAAGGAAGAGTAGCATTATAACTCTAGTTATTTCTTAATCTACTAACTCTATATATTGCAGGATGTTCTCATTTTAAAGGTACGCACAAAATCAGAAGTTAAACGTGAGTTGAGAGCAAAATAGCAAGGCATTTTGCAAGCAATTCTTGTGTGATTCAAGTGTGCGAAGCTGAAGCTACATGAACTAGATAGAAGAACCAGTTCCAAGTGTCTGTCTTTTATTCTAGTTCAATTGTAGTAAGTGATTTTCAAAATTGTACCTTTTCGCTTTATCTAGAGGCAATTATATTAGGTACTCTGAGTATTCAAGTTAGAGTTAACTTGAAGTTGTCGCAACAGTTAGAGGCTGGTTGCCAAAACGGGATTAGAGTTAATCCTTAGGTTTACAAAGAATTTTGTAAATGTTGTTTTGGCTCAGTGATTTAGTGAAATGTTGGAGAAAATCCTAATTAGTAGTAGGTTGTGATTTTTTCACCTTTTGAGCCGGGAGTTTTTCACGTAAAAATACTTGTGTTCTTTACTTTATGCATTTATTATTTCGCAACAGTAGTATAAGGAACACACAAAAGAACCATGTCCTTTCTTTAATCTGTGCACGCGAAATTGGACACCACACAAATCTCCCCCTCTTGTGTGGTATTGAAATATAAAACATCAACTACTAAATGAATTGGCCAAACACAAATTGTTACTTTGCAAAAGTACTCTTTCGAAAAGTATTTTTGAACAAAAGTACTTTTAAAAATAAGTATTTTTTGTTAGCTTGGCCAAACGGGACTCTTGAACTCGTTGTTTATTTTTTTTCAAGAGCTTTTGAATTTTCTAAATTTATTTACTTTAAATTTTCATTTAGACTTCCAGTTCTTTTTTGGGAATCTCGTGTCCCTATAAGGTAGCAAAGGTAAAAATTGTGCGGGGTACCCTATTTGGTCGACCCCATTTAACCTATACCCGCTTTTTTAAAATTTTTTAACTTGTACCCACTTTTTAAATAACTTCAGCCCCCTTCCCCTCGCTGAGCTGAAGTTCACCAGTTTAGCTGAAGTTCGCCAGTTATATAGACAAAACTTCAGCATACGGGGCTGAAGTTCCCCAGTTACAAAGATAAAGTTTTCCAGTTACAAACTTCACCTTTAGAGCTGAAGTTCCCAAGTTATAAAGCCAATTACAAAGAAAAAACTTCAGCTCTAGAGAACTTCAACTCTAGAGCTGAAGTTTTGTCTTTGTAAACTAAGGAACTTCAGCCCATTATGCTGAAGTCTTGTCTTTATAACTGGGGAACTTCAGCCCCGTATGCTGAAGTTCTCCAGTTACAAAGACAAAACTTCAGCTCTAGAGCTGAAGTTCCCCGGTGTAACTGGGTAACTTCAGCCCCATATGCTGAAGTTTTTGTCTTTATAACTGGGGAACTTCAGCCCCGTATGCTGAAGTTCCTCAGTTGCAAAGACAAAACTTCAGCTCTAGGGCTGAAGTCCCCCAGTGTAACTGGAGGGAACTTCAGCCCCGTATGCTGAAGTTTTTGTTCTTATAACTGGAGAACTTCAGTCTCGTATGCTGAAGTTCCCTAGTTACAAGACAACAACTTCAGCTCTAGATCTTAAGTTCGCAAGCCGTCTACTAGAAAGCTGAAGTTTTGCGTGATTGCCTTTGCTACTTCAACCCCGCATGCTGAAGTTATGCGCAAAAGCGGGTACAGATTCAATTTTTTTTACAAAGCGGGTATAAGTTATACCGTGACACAAAAAGCAGGTACGGATGCAAAAAGCCCGGTAGCAAAGTCAACCAATGGGCTTATTCTGCACTATAGACGGACACTATCCACTCAAAATGAGTTAGGCCCAGCCCAACTCTGTGATGTGTATGTAGTTTATTCTTGATTGTTAAGGGATCAATTAATCTAGCTTTGTTGTGGCATATTTTAGGTTAGTGTTCATATTAGTTTGCTGAGATAAATTTTGATCATTATTCTAATACTTGTTTTTCTGTTTTTTCATGTTTAGAACCACGAAAAAAGTATAAGTCAGGGGTCAGAATGTTTTCTAAGAATTCATGTGGAGTAGTTGTGTTTAGTGTCTGCGTATGAGTTGAATATGCTGTTTTAGTTTCCCTATCGAAAAGTTTCATTTGGGAAACGATTCAGAGTTGTTTACGACACTTAGTTTTCTACTGATTATGAATCTTTTAAGACGTCAACGACGCTTTGATCTAAATCCAACCACTGATATCCATAATTTTAAAAAAAGACAGTCAAATGCACAAAGCATTTCGCGTTCACACAAGTTCAACGAAGGACTGCATCCCGATGGGTGATGTAGGTTGTCTATTCTGACACAGGCACTAGTTGTTGATTCAAAAGGTCAAACGGAGACAACTTGACTGTTGCTCAAAGGCTCCCCTTTATTGACATCCACACTATCCAGATCCAATACTTTTTTAAGGCTACCGGGTGAGTTAAACTTGAACAAAATGATTCAGAGTAGGAGTATTCAAAAAAATTCGAAAAATTGAGCCAAACCGAAAATCGAACTAAACCGATCGGAAAAAGCGATATTTTTTTGGTTTGGTTTAGTATTGATTTTGAATTTTAAAAATCGAACAAATTCTGTTTGGTTTTGGTTTTAATCAAAAAATAACCGAACCAAATCGACTATAAAATAGTTATTTAAAATTTATTATACACCTATATATATATATATGTATGTGTGTGTGTGTGTGTGTATTTATACCAAGTTTCTAAAATTTTATGGTATATATTAGTCGTTTATTTGCTATTATAATAATCAAATTCTTTGTCTTTACATTCTAGTTGTAGTCACCTTTTGCTAAGTACGTGAATCTATATCATGCTAAATGATAGATTTCTCAAAGAGCAATTAGTTTGATAGTGTTACGTTGAAAATGTAATCATCGAAATATGTGCATGGTAGTGTATGTCTCATCTTTAAGAAAAAACCGATAAAAAATCGAAAAACCGATAAAAGTCAACCTAAACCAAGTTGATTAAAAACCGACTTGATTGGTCTAATACTTACAAAACCGACTTACTTGGTTTGATTTCTTTTTCGAAAAAAAAAATCGATCCAAACCGAACCATGAAAATCCCTAATTCAAGAGTCTCAATCTGATGAACAAATTTTAGTTTGCAAATAACAAAAATTAGAGCAGAATGATGAGGAAATATTAACCATGCAAATGAGAAAATGGTCATCCTATCTAGCTAGCAACC
>ML374081.1:129021-162195 GCA_005239525.1 Nicotiana knightiana | reverse complement strand
GAATCCGATGCCCAGATATCCTCTCACACTACTTCCATCTGAAACCTTGAAGTACAAATGGGATAGATTTCACAAGCCTTAAACACTTGCCCAAAGGGTGCACTACCAAGTGATACGGTGGTGAACCCCAAGGGTAGGAACAACAACAACACCGGTCATGCTATGGCAGTAACCACTCGGAGTGGAAAAGGTGTGGAGGCAAGTACTTCAGGAAAAAAGAAAGTTGTTGATGATGATGAAGTTGTACCCCAAGATGAGCTACTAGCTGATGTGGAGCAAGCATTGGAAGAGCCAAGTGAAGGTGAGGTCAGAATTGACATTCATGACAATAGGGAGGATTTGGATAGAAATGTGAACCCGTCTAGGGAACACATAATTGACATGCCGGAGACCGTGGTCCCAAAGGCACCATTGCCTAGGCCACCTCCTCCCTATCCTCAGAGATTGGCAAAATAAAAGCAAGAGACCCAGTTTAAAAAGTTCTTTGATATGATGAAGAGTCTCACCATAAATGTTCCGTTGGTTGAGGCCTTGGAGCAAATGCCAGGCTACGCTAAGTTCATGAAGGACTTGGTGACAAAAAATCGATCCATGGATTGTGAGATCATTAAGATGATTCACCAAGTGAGTGCTATTGTTCACTCCATGGCACCAAAACTTGAAGATCCGGGTGTCTTCACTATTCCTTGCACAATTGGGAGTGCAGAATTTGCAAAAGCCCTATGTGATCTTGGGGCAAGCATAAATTTGATGCCATATTCTGTGTTCAAGACCTTGGGGATGGGACAACCTAGGGCGACCTCTATGCATTTGCAAATGGCGGACCGATCAATGAAGAGTCCTCTTGGCATTATTGATGATGTCTTAGTGAGAGTGGACAAGTTCATATTGCCAGCATATTTTGTTATCCTCGACTGTGAGGTTGAGTTTGAGGTTCCTATTATCTTGGGGAGGCCTTTCCTTTCCACCGGGAAGGCCTTGGTCGATGTTGAAGCTGGGGAACTTACATTCAGAGTTGGTGATGAGAAAGTGGTCTTCCACGTGTGCAAATCTATAAAGCAGCCCAACAACACCGAAGTGTGCTCTTTTATGGACCTTGTGTCCAAGGTTATTATTGATGATGCCAATGTTATGATCCATGTTGATGATCCTGTGGAGTTGGCCTTGTTGAATCACGAGGACTCAGTGGTGGATGGTGTACTTGAGAGCTCCCATGCCCTTCAAGGCATGGGGTCTTATTCCTATACTCCCAAAAAATTGTCATTGGACTTGGAGAACAGGAAGACCCCACCAACAAAGCCATCCATTGAAGAACCTCCGAATCTGGAGTTGAAGCCACTTCTTTCCCACCTAAGGTATGAATACCTTCGTCCCTCTTGTATTTTACCAGTTATTATTTCCTCTTGCCTAACCCAATTGCATGTTGACTCAACTTTAAAAGTGCTAAGGAGGAGGAAGAAAGCAATTGGTTGGACCTTGGCTGATATTCGGGGTATTAGCCCCGCCTTTTGCATGCACAAGATTATATTGGAGGATGGAGCCAAACCCTCTGTTGAACATCAAAGAAGACTCAATGAAGCTATGCAAGATGTGGTGAAAAAGGAGATCATAAAATGGCTTGATGCGGGTGTGGTCTAATCAATTTCGGATAGTGCTTGGACTTCTCCGGTCCAATGCGTTCTGAAAAAGGGTGGAATGACAGTGATAAAAAATGATAAGAATGAGCTCATTCCTACAAGAACGGTTACCAGATGGCGGGTGTGCATGGACTACCGCAAGATCAACATGGTGACCCGCAAAGACCATTTTCCTTTACCATTCTTGGATCAGATCTTGGATAGACTTGCAGGTCGAGCCTATTATAACTTCCTTGACAGGTATTCTGGATATAATCAAATTTTGATAGCCCCGAAGGATCAAGAGAAGACCACCTTCACTTGCCCATATGGCACTTTTGCCTTTGCTCGAATACCATTCGGGCTTTGTAATGCCCCAGCTACTTTCCAAAGATGTATGAAGGAAATATTCACCGACATGGTGGAGGACTTTCTTGAAGTATTTATGGACGACTTTAGTGTCGTCGGGGATTCTTTCGACGAATGCTTGAGTCATCTTGATAAATTCCTTGCTCGATGTGAAGAAACAAATTTGGTCTTGAATTGGGAAAAATGCCACTTTATGGTGGAGGAAGGAATTGTTTTGGGCCATAAGATTTCAAAGAATGGCATTGAGGTTGATAAGGCAAAGATCGAGGTTATTTCAAAATTGCCACCACCTATTTCAGTGAGAGGAGTCCGGAGCTTTCTTGGCCATGCCGGTTTTTACCGGCGGTTTATCAAAGATTTCTCTAAGGTGGTGAATCCATTATGCAAGCTGTTAGAGAAGGATGCCAAATTAAATTTTGATGAGCAGTGTATGCAAGCTTTTGAACTCTTAAAACACAAGCTCACTACCACTCCCATCATCACGGTACCAGATTGGAGTGCCCATTTGAGCTTATGTGTGATGCAAGTGATGTTGCTGTGGGTGTTTCGCTTTGGCAAAGGGTGAACAAAGTGTTTCATTCAATTTACTAATCCAGCAAGACAATGAATTCTGCTCAAATGAACTACACAGTCACGGAGAAGGAGCTTCTAGCTATAGTCTTTGCCATGGAAAAATTTTGAGCTTATTTGATGGGTACCAAAGTCATGGTTCACACAGACCATGCAGCACTCCGGTACCTCATGACCAAAAAGGATTCCAAGGCAAGACTTATGAGATGGGTTTTGTTGTTACAAGAGTTTGATCTAGAGATAGTGGACCGAAGAGGGAGTGAGAATCAAGTTGCCGATCATTTTTCCCGGTTGAAAGAGCAAGGACGTCCTTGTGATGGACTTGAGATCAATANTTGCTAATTTCCTAGTCACCGGAGTTGTCCCTTGTGAGCTCTCTTCTAACCAAAGGAAGAAGCTTCGAAGGGATAGCTTGGATTTCTATTGGGATGAGCCTTATTTATTCAAGATTTTCACCGATGGGGTAATCCGGTGATGTGTACCGTAGGAAGAGCAACTAGCCATCCTTGAGTCTTGCCACTCCTCGTCGTATGGTGATCATCACAGAGGGGTGAGAACTGCTTCTAAAGTGCTTAGTTGTGGGTTCTTTTGGCCCACTTTGTATAAGGATGCTAGTACCTTAGTGAAGAGGTGTGATGAATGCCAAAGAGCCGGGGGAATTTCCAAAATGGATGAGATGCCTTAACTCAATTCTCGAGGTAGATATCTTTGATGTTTGGGGCATTGACTTCATGGGGCCATTCGTGATTTCATGTGGGAACACGTACATCTTGGTCACGGTTGATTATGTGTCAAAATGGGTGGAGGCCATAGCCTTACCAAACAATGAGGCTCGGAGTGTGATAGCCTTTCTCAAGAAGAATATCTTTACTAGGTTTGGCACTTCACGAGCCATCATCATTGACGGGGGGTCACATTTTTTCAACAAAGCCTTTGACTCCTTGCTTTCTAGGTATGTGGTCAACCATAAAGTCACTACCCCGTACCACCCTCAGGCCAGTGGTCAAGTTGAAGTGTCTAACAGGGAGATAAAGAGCATATTATCCAAAACGGTCAATGCCAACAGGACTGACTGGGCTAAGAAATTAGATGATGCTCTTTGGGCTTACCGGACCGCCTACAAAACCCCAATTGGGATATCCCCATATCGCTTGGTCTTTGGAAAAGCATGCCACCTTCCGGTGGAATTGGAGCACAAGGCTATGTGGGCCTTGAAAAAGTTGAACTTGGAATGGGATGTAGCTGCAAATCTTAGAGTGGAGCAATTGAATGAGTTGGATGAGTTTAGATTCCATGCGTACTCCAGTTCGTCCTTGTATAAGGACAAAATGAAGTACCTACATGACAAATATGCTCGAGGAAAAGAGTTCAAAGTTGGTGACTTGGTCTTATTGTTCAATTCTCGGTTGAGGTTATTTCCCGGGAAGCTAAAGTCTAAGTGGAGTGGCCCTTTTGAAGTGGTATTTGTTACTCCATTTGGGGCTCTTGACCTCAAGAACAAAAGTGGTGAAGTATTTAGAGTGAATGGTCACCGGGTAAAACACTATCTTGGCAAAGTTGATGACAGCCACGTGGTGGCACTTCTTCATCTCCAATGATCCCGGTAAAATGTATCGTGCCGCGACGTTAAATCAGGCGTTTCTTGGGAGGCAAACCATGTGTCTTTACTTTCATTTTCTTTGTTTTTCTTGGTAAATTAGGTTTCACTTTTACACTAACTGGTTTTTGGATGTGTAGGATGATTTTGACATAGGAATTTGGCTGAGTATAGAAATAAAAGCTCACTGGAAATTGACTTTGCGGCCGTGGTCAACTTTTCGCGGCCCGCGAAGTCAATATGATGCAAACACAGTGCTCTAGAAATGTACTTCACGGCCGCGGTCGAATTTTTGCGGTCCGCGAAGCCCTTCTGCCTCGTAAGCCTTATGCCATTGAATGACCGCAGACCGCGGTCGCATTTCGCGGTTCGCAGTAGGTAAGTGGGGTGGTTCCCAGTCTTCCTATAAATAGGACTTGAGGGTTTCATTTCACACTTTCCCCACTGTAGCTAGCCTAATCCACTTTCAACCGTGTCTCACTTTTTCATCCTCTGAAACTCATTGCTTGTATCCATACTTTCATCCCAACATCTAGTAAGTGTATTTATGCTTTATTAACTTCTTAATTTCTTTATTTTCTTTAGTTTTCAATTTCTTTTTCATTATTATTTTCTCTTTCTAGGCTTGTAAATGTTAGTGTTAGCCCAAATAGGTTCATAATAGTCCTTTGGAATGCAATTGCACTGGTTACTTATATAGGACTTCACTCAATGAACACTTAAGCGTAGAAATTGCAAATTCTTGGAACCCTAGGTAAATAGCCATTTTCGCGGTCCGCGGTCTATTTTTCGCGGACCGCGGTGCTTCATTTTTCTTAAGTTGATTAGAACTTCGCGGCCGCAGTCGACCTTTCGCGGTCCGCAAAGTCAGTCCAGTGTGTCCTTCTCAAAGCATGATTAGACTTTCGCGGTCGACTTTTCGCGGTCCGCAAAGTCAGTCCAGTGTGTCCTGCTCAAAGCATGATTAGACTTTCGCGGCCACGGTCGAATTTTCGCGGTCCGCGAAGTCTGTCCAGTGTGTCTTGCCTCATTCCAGTATGCTTAAACTTCAGTGACTACTCAAGTGTCTACACATCAATGTTCATGAAACTAACCATGTTCACTTATGTGTACTTTGTAGGCAATGGTAGTATCTCGTGGAGGAGGTCGCAAAAACACGGGTAGAGGAGAAACTCAAAGGGGGAGAGGCCCGTGGGCACCAAGGAAACCTTCAAAAGTTACATTGCCTCAGTCATCACGACGGCCCAGTCGGGTTACAGACTCTCCTCCTTCACCATCAGGAAGTGAATATGCTCCATCAGAAGAGGCCTCATCACAGTCATCTCTAATGGACCCGGTCTCATCTCTCCCGGCTCCAGCACGAGCAGTGTCTCCAGCCAAATCCGCCTCCAGTGAACACTCATATTCTACTTCCCCTACAGCTTCCTTATCTGAAGAGAATTCAAGTGACAGCAAAGGGGATGCGCAGGTGGTTGAAGGTGTAGAGCGCACTAGGAACCCGAATGTGTGGAAGGATTGTTTCGTAAGTGAGAAGGCCTTCCACAGATTTAGGGAGTTGTGGACTGCACGATCTCTTATCCCGGAGCGCACCTTCTCAATGAAAGATTTATCCACATACAACCCCAATGTGAGGCAGCAATTCCGAGACAGGAAAGGATGGTCCTATTTCACTGAGCATCTTTCGGAGGCCAATGAGCATATAGTAAAGGAGTTCTACACCAATTTGATTTTTCTGGAAAAGGACTCAAAGGCATCCAAAGTTCGCAATATCACTATGCCTTTTGACGGGCCTTCACTAAATGACTATTTGGAGATGGATGATGTGGATGATTCATTATACCGGGAAAAACTTGCCGAAAAGGATGCTGTGAGAAATTGGTTGGCTTTGCACTTGGCCAAGCCCGGGGACACCCCGGAGTGGTTAACGGTTGGAAAGACTATCACCAAGAGGACCCTGAACTTCGAAGCTAAAGGATGGGAGACTTTTGTATGTAGCAGGCTAGACCCGACTCATCATGACCAGACGCTCCCTCTTAGTAAGGATGTATTAATAGAATTATCATATCATGGATGGATACCCCATCAATGTGGGGAGTGTGATGTCCGAGGTCATTAGCCGAGTGGTCAGCACAGGTGATACTTCTTACCCTTATCCTCATTACATGACCATGTATTGTGAAGACCAGAAAGTGACTATGAAGCGCTTTGACACCAAAGTCAAGCCCAAAGCACCTTTCTCCTGGTATGACTTGAAATATGAGGATAACCCCAAAAAGAAGTCAAAGGGAATGTCGGTTGCCTCCACTAGCCAGTCTGAAGAGCCACTGGTGGTGGCGGAACCCTCAATGCCCCAGCCTGCCATTCCAGAGGAGGGTCCAGGCCCATCTTCCTCCACAGCTACAGACATCCCCTCCACCAGAGCCTATCCCATGACTGCTCAACGGCTGAACATGACTCTCACTAGCCTCACCAACTGGATGCAGTCAACTACTACAAAGTTGACTGCAATTTCTACAGCCGTGGCAGCCCCAGTTACTCCTCTCCCACCATAGGTCCCGCAGTCCATTGAGGACACTCAGAAAGAAATTTTGGAGAATCAGAAAAAAAATCCTGGACGCAGTGGGTGCACATGAGAGTGCATTGGCAAAGCTGGCCAAAGAAACAAAGAAGCTGAGGAAGACCAGGGCGTCAAAGGAGGAGGTGGCGAAGCTGAGAAAGGAGGTCGAGAAGCTATCAGGCGATCAANAGGAGGCCCAGCCTACCGGAGCTCCATCACAGGCTATACCAGATCCAGCTCCTACAGGTTCCCCATCTCAGGCAGTTCCTTCCTCATCTCAGGCAGTTTCTACCCCATCTCAGACAGAGCATCAGGGACCACAGCAGGCCGGGGGCCAATAGGGAGTTTTCTTACTCTCTCTCTCCCATATTTTTCACACTATTCTTACTTTATAGCATTGAGGATAATGCTTTCATTTAGTTGGGGGAGTGGCCCTACATGCTTTTTATTTTGGCTACATCGGATTGTATAATGAAAACAACTTTTTATTTCTTTTTCTTTACGTTATATCCTCTTTTGGTATGTATAAGATAACTATCCATTGTAAATATTCATCCCTTATGTAGATTCATCTAATTCCCCTATTGTACATATTCATTTCATCTNTTGGTTTTCTTAACGCCACGGTTCTTTCCAAAGGTGGAACTTGTGTGAACCGGGTGGCTCTTCCCAAGGATGGACGGTGTGACAACCTTCTTAAGGGTTTGAGTCTGTTTTTCCTTTTCTTGTTGTTTTGTTCTTCAATAACGGTGCCTCAAGCAAAGCTTCACTTGGGCCTAACCGTTTTGCCTTTGATCCCATGGTCAAAGACAAACCGTTGTGTTGAGGATGGTGATAATGATGATCTTGAGACTCTTGTGTTGGCCGATAATCATCGGGTGGTTCTTCGGGACCATTTTTGTTACTCAAAGCACGACTAAGGTCGTTGTGGGCCCTCGACTCGGTTTCTATAACAATCCTTTAGCTGTGAGTGGTGAGAAATTCGTAATTGCAAGTCCAAGTTCCGTGCCACTAGTCTAGAACTTGCCCTGAGTGTTGTCTAGGCTAAATTCTGGGTGTAATTTGACTTGAGAAGTGACTATAGGATTTCCTTAGCTTGAACAAAGAATTAAAAACTTCCATGACCTTCCAAGAGAAATATTCCCTAGTCAACCCTTTTGAGCCTTAAGCCTTTTCTTTGTACCCAAGTTACAAGCCTTTAACCATTCTTTTACCCTCTCTTGGCACCCGATCTTTCCTCGCTAGGCAAGCATAAGTTTGGGGGAGAGACGAGAGATGTGATGAAGTGAAAAAGAAGGCACTAAATAAAGAAAGAAAGAAAGAGAAGAGAGAAGGCAATGAAAAAGAATGAAAAGAAAAGAATGAACAAAAAGAAGAAATAAAGGGAATTGATGAAAAAGTGTCTCTCCAGCCCTGCAAAAGATAAAAAGACTCAAAGAGTCAAGAAAATGTGAGAGCAAAAAAATAAAAAAAATAAAAAAAAAAATGAAGTGCTTAAGGAAAGATAAAACTCACTCTAACCAAATACGTCCTACCCTTGACCAAAAGCCTTCATCATGACTCCACAAAAGCCCTGTATGATCTCAGGTCGAGTGAAGCCTACATTAGTGGTGATTTGCACAAAGGGCAAGCCTATGGTACTTTGAGCCGAACTTGGGACTCTTTCCTTGATGAGAGATGAGCGATTCACCATATTCCTCGTTCTGAGTGTCATTATTCTGAAAAGTGAGATGCTTAGGAAAAGTTACGGAATAAGAGTCTGAGATCCACACTGACCAAGGTAATAGTTAGAAGTTCACTGATGAGTTGAACCAACCCTTGAAGCTCTTGTATCGCACTTGAAACTATGGTTTTGAAAATTTTAATCATTGTCAATGATTCATTCGCATTAGGGGCTACGGTTAGTTCCAATTGATGCAAGTCGAGGTCACCAATAGTACAACCAAATTTTTGTGAAATCTCTCATAGGGGTGGGGCTTATTTTGTTTTGCTTGAGGAAAAGAAAGAGTTTAAGTTTGGGGGAGTTGATAACTTGGCTTTTTTCCTCGTTTGTCGTTTCCTTATACGTGAATTTTGGATACAATTTTACACAAAATAGCCCCGAAAGCTTATACGTCATGCTTGTTGCAGGATTGAACTAGAAATGAAGGCATTCAGTCTAAAATCTGCTCAAAATAGGAGTGAAACCGGCACAAGGAGCAAAACCAACAAATCTACTCAAGACAACAAGGCCATTGCAGCCGCGGTCGTGTTTTCGCGGACCGCGGTGCATTTCCAGTGATTCAGAAATTCAAGCCATCAGCCACCGCGGCCGCGGTCGTGTTTTCGTGGACCGCGGTGCATTTCCAGTGATTCAAAAATTCAAGCCATCAGCCACCGCGGCCGCGGTTGTGTTTTCGCGGACCGCGGTGGAGTTCCAGTGAGACCTAAGAATTGCAAGTTCCCACCGCGGCCGCGGTCGAAGTTTCACGGACCACAGTGGAGTTCCAGTGAAACCTAAGAATTGTAAGTACCTACCACGGTCAAAGTTTCACGGACCGCGGTGACGTTCCAGTGAGGTCCTAACGTTTTCACGGACCGCTATCGTGTTTTGGCAGTCCGCGGTGGTACTTCAAGGGTATTTTTGTCCGAAAATTTGGCAGACTATAAATGGACTATTTTTGCAATTTATTTACAGAGCGGGGAAGATATCAGCTATTTTTCAGAGTAGAGAGCTCGTGAATGTTTTAGGGTTTTTATTTCTTTAGCTTTATTCTTGAATTTTTAACATTGAAAACTTCAATTTCATTGTTAGGAATCAATTAATGGGTTATTATTTTTCTCTATCATTGTTCTCATCTTTGATTATGAGTAGCTAGACCCATTAGCTAGGGTTGTGGGTCAACCCTAGTGTGGGTATATAATGGGGTTTTGAAATTAAGGTTGAGAAATTAATGGGTGTTGGCTATTTAAGTTATTTCAAGGTTTTTATTGCTATAATTAGTGGTTGCAAACACTAATTAATCTTTTCATCACTTGGGTCATTCTTGAGAAAGAAGATTTGAGTCTAGAAATTAGCCTAATAGGAAATTAGGGCATTATCAAGAAATTGGTAGTCCCAATCAAAAGGGACTAAACCCAGAAATGGTAAAACCCTACTTGAGCCCTAGTTAACGGGTTAAACCTCGAGAGAGTAACACCATACCTAAGCCTATATTGCTTGATTATTGGGCACCCAATTGGACTCGAGAGAGGCAATTAGGGTATAATCACTCAAACTACCGAGAGGTATAGAGTGAGCACCTTCGTGATTTGGTTATAGCTATATCCCTAGACAATTCTCCGACCTTAGAATTGAATCCCTTTGTGTATCCACCTAGGCCACAGTCACGACCCTAGTTCCTTTATCAATATTAGAAAACAACAACAAAATCAAAACAAAGTTAGTCATTAATTAGCTTACACACAATAGAATACATTTAGTATAGTTCAACACCAACCAATGTTTAGAAGTGCAATTAGAAACACTCGACCCTTCTAGATCACTGATACACTCACTCCCATCTATAGGCTCCTTGTGGATTCGATCTCGACCATTCGGGTAAAAGCTATACGACCTTTGCCTTCACACTTATATAGTAGTGTGAGTGAAATTGCCGTCAGTCCCCCTTAGACCAATCAGTATCAGAAAGGATGTGTCTCGATATCGAATGATGAACTCATCCGTTGGAAACCATTCGAACATCCATTGAACCTGTTCTTCTGTCAAGTTATCAAAAAGCTCAACCCATCCTTCAGCATTTTAAGGCTGAGCGAACATGTCAGGGATATAATTCATTCACTTTCGGTGATGAAAAGCGATGTGGTCATCCCACATTCTGTGGTGAATGTCCTGCCGATATTCGCCTTTTTGGAGATGTTCCACGAGCCAGAGTTGAAGTAATAAATTGCAACCTTCGAAATGCTTTGCTCCTTGTTGACACCTTTCTAAGGTCCGATGCATGTCTGCAATGATCATGGGCACAATGCTGAAATATTGCCCATTTACCCCTTCCATTATGGTCTTAGTTACCATGTCTAGCCTGGTATAGATCATTTCTTTCTTTATCGGGAACACGATCAAACCCAAAAAGCAAACCATAAACACAAACACTCGGCGATGGATGTGTCCCAGAGAGGTGATAGTAAATTCGTCATGGTAGGTACGGTATGATTTGTTGTAGCCATACCTTTCGTACAAGTAGTCAAAAGGAATGTACGAATCTTCCAAAACCAATTCCGCATCTTTTTCAGACCCATCATTTTGAGGAAACTTTTGCCTGTGCGGTTCTCAGGCATCAACAACCCCGGAGTTTCCCATACTAGGTTAGCCAGACCTCCTATCTCTTCTATCAAAGGCACCATTTCGATGTTCCCAAAGCGGAACACGGACCTTTCACGATCCCAGAACAGGGTAACAGTCTCTACTATCATTTTGTTAGGTTGGATTTCCAAAAGAGATGGTAGATTACCCAAGTGTTTCCTAACAATAGCTTTGTCGCTAAAGTGAAGATACTCCCACCAACTCAACAGTTTTGGGTGGATGTTGGAGACCATGCTGAATATGGGGACTTCGTGCCTCATTTTTTCTGCAAAGCAAATAGGGTTAGGCCCTTACCCCCACCGGACTCGATTATTTATCGTCAATAATTAGCAGGAAGCATTTAGTTCTCCAAATAAATGCACAGAACGTGAGGGCGTCCGTTTGGGTTTAGGGAAACCCGGTGGACTTTTGGATAAGGCTATCTTAAAAGCTATCGTGCGGACGACACTTTAGCTTGACTAGGTTTGACCATGATGCATGCAATAGTACAACAGAGTAAGGTTTCTATGGGGTTTGAGACTGGTACCCTTGAGCGGACAACTCAAGGGGGAAAGGCACGGAACAGTCGACTGCACCACTGATCGACTAGTTTTACCGCAAATAAGCCTTTCCAAATTTAGTGGGTGATAATATAGGAAGGGTGCAACCACTCATCAAGCATTGCTATAGTATTTTGTTTGGCACGAGTGGAGTATGAATGTTGAGCATGATTTATGCAATAAGTATTAAAATAATTTGTAACGTATTTGCACGTTAAAGAAAGAGGTAAAAACGGGAGTAATGATTTAAAGCAGTTACAAAAGGAAACAAAGAGACATGTCAGTTTTGTTTTTGAAGAAAAGTGAATACCCGAAGTAAACAATTAATTGCATGTAAAGGGAATAGGAAAGGGTGCAAGTATTAAAATAAAGGCATAAATTCACGAAACAATTTGAAATGGTAAAAGTCTGGATATCCCCAGCAGAGTCGCCATGCTATCGCGCCGCTTTTTTTTTTCCTCGCGGAATCGGGTTTATGACATTGGTTGGGACAACTCTTTCCTTTTGGGAAAGGGGTTTGCATATTTTGAAGAGTCGCTACCTAATGATTTCAACAGTGCGNACCCCTCAGGATCCACAAGTGTGGTTCCCGGCCAAATGGTTTCGTGAATTTGTACAACTAGCAAATAACAAGTAAAGGCTCAAATAAAAGGGGATTTAAGTCTTAAGCATATAGATGTTTAGAAAATAGTAGAGATGATTACGAACTAGTGTATACATGTGTCCTGGGTTTATAATAATATGGATCACATCAATGCAATACCCGGTAATCACTCCTCGAAGAGGGGCTACACGTGGTATTAGCGCACCAGTCATCATATCCATATTCTACCCTTCCCACCCCGTGAAGGTAATTGAAGCGTGTGTTGGTCACGGATTCTATTGCGTGCTATTACCCGTCCCATCCTATCAGTCCTGGAGGAGGCTAGGACTACTATCCTAAAAGGAAGTACTAGGTTGACCCCTAGGTTTAAAGGACAAGATTCTAAGCGACAAACAACGACAATTAGGACTTAAAATAAGGGGAAACAAATAAGAGCAGATACGAGGCCCAAGTATTCCTCCAGAGATTATGCACGTAATTAGCACGACTCAAACACAAGTAAGGCCTTATTAACTTCAGAACTAAGGCATGATATCTAGACGAGAATGCAATAGTGAGGCAGTTTTATTATTGATTTCAGAGGATGAATTTTATCAATTTCTTACTGATTATAACCATTAATAGTCAAGCAGCAGGTATAAAGGAGCAAGTTCCAATTTTAATAGATTTAACACCTAAAGCTTTCCTAAGCGTATGACAACACTCAGTAATTATCCAGATTATTAAAGAAACTATTACAAGTTAGTTTGCCTAAACATGTTGTACTTAGGTGTTGCAAAAATACAGAACTATTACCAATTATTTGGAAACATGATGAAATTATTTTTTAGGGGCCCTTTTCATGCAATCAGTAGTTAAACTAGGTGTTAAATGAGGTCCTAAGACATGATATGTAACATGCACACATAGGAATGCAGAATGGGTGGTATGTAGAATTCCTAGGCAGGATTTCTAAATGCATAAAGTCACTGTATTTGAACATGCTATGTACCAAGTATGAGGATGACTTATTTATTAGTGCATTATTATCCTAAGCATGAGTCCTTGGTGTACCACAACATTACAGCGATACTGGTTTACATGAATAACATTTAATCCTAGAGCGTGATTTCTATATGATAAATGATAATACCATAATAGGAAGCTGAAACAGTAAACATAGACCTAAGGAACAGGATATCTAATGCATGATATGTTTGCATACAATCATCCCTAAGCATGAATTTCTAGTGCACACGTAAGAAATGTAAACCTAGAGGCATGCTATCTACCCTTTAATATGTATAACCTACACAACTACCTTTCCTTTTTTACTATCCATTCCCAAATATCTATTTACAAATTAATACAGGTCGGGAATTATGAATTACACAACCAAAGGAAAATAAGAAGTTACTTCTATAGGGAGCCTTCAATTAGGCCCAGATCTTCCAAACCTCAATGCCTTTGGTATTTCATAGCCTTTCATAGTCCGAGTGTGTCAAAGTTCCCTAAGGACCTCAAGGGCTTCCGGGCAATGCTCACACCCAGACATAGCCAAAGAGTTAAACATGTGCAGTGTGGGAAGTACCAGCCTTGTGTGTCAGAGTTCAGAGGGTACTCAAAGGGTCCCCAAAGCAGTGCTCACACGAAGGGGGCTGAACTTAGACTTCTAAGAATATATGTGAGAGTGCTTTTTATTTCTTTTAAAAAAGGATTTAAGTAAGAAAACAACCTTGAGAAAAGGTAAGTAAGAAAATAGTTTTGAAGAGGGAAATAGAAGTTTAACATCACACAAAGGACCAGGGATAGTCCAACAATCACAAACAGGGGTAATGGGATTTGAGGGACAAACACAGAGCATGTGAGGGCAGACATGTAGCAGGCAGACAAACACATAGGCATACAATCAGAAACTCCTAAGGGTCTAGAGGATTAGGGGTACAATAAAGTACTAGGTTAGATTGACACCTAAAACAACTAAGATCATAATTAAACTAATGTACCAGTCATAGGCATATAAGAAGTAGGTGCTAAGTATACAGAAACATGATAGTCAAATAAGGCCTAACTTAACATGCAGAGGGGATTTAGGATCCTAGATACATGCTGAATAATAAGTAAATGCAAATTAGAAGCATGCCGAATTACAACAGTAGTAGAAACATGTTGGTTTGAGGACTGAAATCTAAATTAGAACAATACCAGTGAAGTGAAAAAAGCAGTAACACAAATAGGAAAGTAGGAGATGCACAATAGTTAACCTTGGCTTGCAGCCAGCTAACTTAGAATACTAGTAGTTAGCACAGAAGAGATTGTGAGAGAGAGATTTTGAACAGACCCCTTTTTTTTTTTAATGAGATAAAAGCATGCATATATATAGTTTTGAAAGCTGAGTGAAAAGTAATGTAAAAATCAGAATCAATCAACAATTATGGAACTTAGTATCAATCAGAGTGAAATCAGCCCAAGTACTACCATGATTAAGGGAGTTATTCCAACGGTGAGTAACAAATAAGGAAAGGGACCATATATAGCTTAAAGGAATATTCAAACAGTGTAAAATCAGCATAGGTATCCCTTAGTTGAAGGGGTTAAATTCAAACGGCTAGTAGGCAAATAACAAAACAAGGAAAGTTCCCATGCATATAACATATAAGGAAACAATTTCAATCCAGTACAAGTATGCAATTGAGACTAGGTTCATCAGATTCTAATTAAGGAAATAGGGATCAATTAACAGTAAATTAACCATGTAACAAGGTAACAAATAAGCTAAAGGTCGGAAATTAGTAAGAATATCACATAAGAAATCAGTAAGGTTTTCAAATCACAAGGAATCAGGGATTCAAATAATAAATCAGGAACCCTAACAAAGTAAAATGAATCCAAACAGGAATAACATAAATTAAAGGAGATTAACATGAATTGAATAAATAACAAGCAAGAAGTCAGAAACCCTAGTAGTGAAATCATATGAAACTAGGGATTCATATGAATTACAGAGTGAACAGTGAGATGAACGGGAAAGCAAGAAAAATCAAAGACATAGCTGAATAACATAGGGTAAAATATCAGTGAATCATAAAGCTCATGAAACGCAAACACATATGCAAACATATTATCAAAGACAAATCAGGAACTTAGGGTTTAGGACTAGAAATTAGGGATTTCAACACAACAACTCATATAAGATAGAGAAACTTGAATGAATCATTAAAACACAGTAGAGACCTTAGGATAATACTGAAAAGTCATGGAAGAATCGTTTAAGAGGGGTCATGAAACCCTAGTTTGAAAACGGAAAGCCTTTTTTAGAGGAAATCGGAAAATCTTTGAGAAAAACAACGAAATAGCTCAAAACATACATAAATCTATCATAGATCTAAAAGAATCGGAAAGTTTTAAGAGTTAGGGTTTTACAGAAAATCTCAGAGAAGATGAGAAATACCTCCAACAGCGTTGGCTCGAACCTCAGGGTCATAAACCTTACTCGAAATCAAGCTTTGGAGGCTTGAAGTAGACAGGAACACCATGGTTGTAAGCAGACAGGTTCTCGCCCTTTGAGGGCCTTAGGGAGGACATCACCGGCATAGGAGAGCCATGAGAGGCAGGAGGACGAAGGCTTCAAGGTCTCCGGCAAAGGGGTGGCCGGAGAAGATGAAGGAATTCATCGGAACTGAAGAAACGGAAGTCTCNGGGGGGGGTTGTTGGGGTTTAATTATGGTAACAAATATCTGGGCGGTTGATCTAATTTGATCAACAGCTCAGATTGGTTTGAGATTGGGCCGGGTAAGGATTTGGGTTTTGGGCTAGGTAGATTGGGTTAAATAAATCAGGTGGGTTGGGTTTAGACTTAGGCTATAATTTAAATAAATGTGGCTAATTGTTAAATACCCATTAAAAATAAATAAATAAATAAATAAATAATAAAATAGCTAATAATTATACAAAAAATGAAATTGAGGTTAAATAAGTACAATTAAGTTAATTAGCTAATATAAAAAATATAAAACGGCTAATCAGTGATTAAAATGGTATAAAATATACGATTAGGCTATAATTGTAAAATTGTTGCAATTATAATTAACTAATGGCAAAATTGGCTAATTTATGAAAGAATTAAATCCTGACAGGACTAGAATGGTATATTGAGCTAAGAAATAATTTAAAATTACTTGTAATACAATTTATGAATAGTTATTGCATATAAAACACTAAATAAATAGGAAAACAAATTGGTAAAATTATGAAAAAATGTCAATTATTATGAAAAGTGATTTTGAGGTATATATGCAAATTTCAAAAATAGTTTGAGGAAAAATTGGGTATCAACACTCTACGATGGATGTGTCCCAAGGATGTGATGGCAAACTCATCGTGGTAGGTACGATATGATTTGTTGTGACCGTACCTTTCATACAAGTAGTCAAAAGGGATATGACTTCTTTAAGCATACTAGGAAACTCATCACATCTTTCTTGTTCCTTGGCGGTGGTAGTTCTTGAATGAATTTGACCTTGGACGGATCCAGTTCTATTCCCCGGCGGCTCATAATAAATCCCAGCAACTTCCCAGCAGGAACCCCGAATGCGCACTTCGCGGGGTTTAGTTTCAGATTGTATTTTCGCAATCTATTGAAGAACTTCCCCAAATTATCCATGTGATCAGCAGCTTTCTTTGATTTGATAATGACATCATCCACGTACACCTCGATCTCCTTATGAATCATGTCATGGAATATGGTGGTCATGGCCCTCATGTAGGTGGCCCCTGCATTCTTCAAGCCGAATGGCATCATCTTGTAACAATACACTCCTCACGGCGTGATGAACACCATTTTCTCAGCATCTTCCTCATCCATCCAAATCTAGTGGTAACCAGCGAAGCAATCCACGAAGGACTGCAATTCATGCTTGGCGCAGTTATCAATCAGAATGTGTATATTTGGCAAGGGAAGTCGTCTTTCGGACTGGCCCGGTTGAGATCCCGGTAGTCGACGCAGACTCTGACCTTCCCGTCCTTCTTTGGCACAGGTACAATGTTGGCTAACCATGTCAGGTACTCCACTACCCAGAGAACTTTGGAGTTGATCTGCTTGGTAACTTCTTCTTTGATTTTCAAACTCATGTCGGGTTTGAACTTTCTGAGCTTTTGTTTCACCGGTGGACACATTGGATTGGTTGGAAGTTTGTGAGCCACAATAGACGTGCTTAGACCAGTCATGTCATCGTACAACCATGCAAATACGTCCTCATACTCTTTTAGAAACTCTATGTATTCTTTCTTTTATGATGGTGATAAATGAATGTTGATGCGAGTCACTTGACGTTTTCTGAATCTCCCAGGTTGATAACTTCAGTCTCATCCAGGTTGGACTTAGGTCTGTTCTCAAAGTTCTCAACTTCTTTGACAATATCATCAGGTTTATCGTCTTCATCTGAATCAATGTCCATTTGCTGCGTTGTCTCATTGCATGTCACAAGCGAAACACGGACTTTTCACAATCCCAGAACAGGGTAGCAGCCTCTATTATCATGTTTTTAGGCTGGATTTCTAGGAGAGATGGTAGATTGCCCAAGTATTTTCTGACGAGAGTTTTGTCACTAGAATGTAAATCTTTCCACCAACTTAGCAATCTTGGATGGATACTAGAGACCATGCCGAATCTGGGGACTTCGTGCCTTATTTTTCTGCAAGGCAAGCAAGGTTAGGACCTTACCCCCACCAGACTCGACTATTTAACATCAACAATTAGCATAAACCATTTAGTTCTCCAAATAAATGCACAGAACATGATGATGTCCGTTTTGGGTTTAGGGAAACCTAGTGGACTTTTGGATAAGGGAATCTTAAAAGCTATCGTGCGGACCACACTTTAGCTTGGCTAGGTTTGACCATGATGCATGAAACAACATAACAGAGTAATGTTTCTATGGGGTTTTAGACTGGTACCCTCGAGCAGACAACTCAAGGGGGAAAGGCACGAAATCGTCGACTGCACCGCTGATCGACTAGTTTTACCGCAAATAAGCCTTTCCAAATTTAGGGGGTAATAATATAGGACGAGCTCAACCACTCATCAAGCATTGCTATAGTATTTTGTTTGGAATGAGTGGAGTATGATGTTGAATCATGATTATGCAATAAACAGTAAAACATGTATTCATGTATTTGCACGTTATGAAAGCAGTAAATACAACAGTTTATAATTTAAAAGCGGTTACAAAGGAAGGAAACATAAAAACATGTCAGTTACTTTTGAAGAAAAATAAATGCTTAAAGAAATAAACAAGTAATTGCACATAAGGGACATGGGAAGAGGTACAAATTCACAAAGCAATTTGAAAAATGGTAAAAGCCTGAAAGTCCCGAGCAGAGTCGCCATGCTGTCACGCCCCCTCTTTCCTCGCGGAGATCGGGTTTATGACATTCGGTTGGGACAACTCTTTCCTTTTGGGAAAGGGGTTTGCATATTTTGAAGAGTCGCCACTAACGATTTTAACAGTGCGTTAGGGCACCTAAGGGGTTCAATTACAACTACGTTGCTAACCAGAGGTTTGGGTAAGGGCTTGAAATTATCCTAAGGGGAAGGTGTTAGGCACCCCTTAGGATCCACAAGTGTGGTTCCCGGCAAAAGATTTTTTGTGCATTTTTACGTCTTATCAAACAAACAAATAAAGGCTCAAATAAGAGGGGATTTAAGTCTTAAGCATGCAGATGTTTGAAAATAGTAAAGAAGGTTAGATTTTGAAAGGATTACGATCTAAGCATATAAAGGGTATCCTAGGTTTATAATAATATGGATCACATCAATGCAATACTCGTATGATACTACTCGAAGAGGGGCTACACGCGGTATTAGCGCACCGGTCATCATATCCATACTCTACCCTTTCCCACCCCATGAAGGTAATTAAAGCGCGTGTTGGTCACGAACTCTATTGCATGCTGTTACCCGTCCCTTCCTATCAGTCCCGGAGGAATTTAGGACTTCTATCCTATAAGGGAGGTGCTAGGCAGACCCTCAGGTTTTAAAGGTAAAAATTACTAAGCGACAAAAAGGAAAAATATAGGACTGCAATTAAGGGGGATAAACATACAAACAGGAAAAGGCTCAAGTACCTCCACAGATAAGGCAAATAAGCAGCATGAATCAAACACAGTTAAAGTCCAGATTCAGGTTCAGATCCTAAGCATGGTATCTAAGTGATAACACAAAGACAGATTTATTGCATAACTTAGAGAGGAAGTCTTAATCAGGCTTGCCTACTGGTTTTAAACATGCTGACAGTTGAACACTAATCACAAAGGACAGTTCTGGTTTTATTTCTTTATGGCTGATTACCTAAGACTTGCCTAGGCGTGTAGCAGTTATGATGCATATGCAGTTGCTAAAATAGGATCTATAAATTCACATAGAATCACAACATTATGCACAGTTTCAGGAATAACATAGGTGACAAATTTTAATCATTGTTTACCTAGAACAGGATCTCTACGTGTATAGCATGATGAGACATGATTGCAGTTTTTGTTACCATTATTTATTCTAGGACAGGACTTCTAAATGAAGCTTCAGGACACGTTTATATGAGCAGAATCACATAATAGCAATTTACTTAATTATTTGTCCTATAGGCAGGATCTCTAAGTGAGGGCAATGAATGATGACATGCTGAAAGGAAAACAGTATATATGAGCCTAAGTATCATGATATCTAATGCATGGCATGTTGTACCTAAACATGGCTGCTATTGAACATAGAGAAAATAAACCTAGAAACATGGTCTCTACCCTTAATTATACTACATCATGCATATTACCCACTCATTTTCACTATCCGATCCTAGAGTTGTTTACAATTAATTATTACAGACCATGTGATATGTATTACACAATTGAAATAGAAGAAAAATAAGAAGTTAACTATAGGGAGCCTACAGAATAGGCCCAGATCTCCATGTCCTCAATGCCAAATAATGTTTCACAGCCTTTTCATAATTCGGGTGTGTCAGAGTTCCCTAAGGACCTCAAGGAATCCCGGGCAGTGCTCACACCCAGATTTCATAGCCAAGATAGAGTAAGTGCATTGTGGAAGAGCCAACTCTTGTGTGTCAAAGTTCAGAGGGAGCTCAAGGGTCCCAAGGAAATACTCACACAAGAGGGGAAGAACCTAATGTCTAAGAGTATAGTGGAAGTGCTCATAGTGAGTAAGAATAATTTTAAAATAGTTTTGAGAAAGAGAGAGACGTCAAATGAAAATTAGCTTGAAAAGGGTAAGGCAATAGCACAACCAACATACTCAAACAGCACACACAGAACAATAAACAGGAATTAAGACAAGTTCAGCAACCACAAGCAGGGAGATGAGGGATTGAGGACAAGTATGAAGCACATAGGAATAGGCTTGCACACAAGTAGGCCTCAGAAAAGTATTACAAGACCTAAACTATCATAGCACATTCTATCACAAAATGTTCATGCCATGAGCTTACAGCATTAGATTGAGGGATGCCAAACGGGTTCACATATTAAGTTCAGGGAAGGGGTTCAGGATTACTTAGTAGCTAGGGGGTCACGCACACATGCTGATTATGTACAAGGGTTACAGAGTGAGGCATAATTGTAACAAACAAATAGGAGGAGCAGTAGACATGCTGAAATAAGGGGAAGGGAAATTAGAGATTCACATCAGAACATAGAAAATAATAAAAGGACCCAACATACAATCATGATTTAGACAGAAGTGACGAAGAATCAGAAACCCTAACAGCAAGTATAGAACCAAAAATCACAAAATCATACAGAAATCACAGAGTACACATGAAAGCAAAGTAGTCGTGCTAGAACAAGTAAGCATTATTGCAAATACACTCAGACTCAATGATTGAAACCGAGAACTTTGGGGGTTTTAAAAAAATAAATCAGACAAAATGGGGAAAAACTCACCTAATGCTTAAACACGGTAGAATCATAAAATAATGCTAAGAAATTAGAAAGAAGACTGTTTTGAAAGGGATTTTGAAAACCCTAGTTCAAAAACTGAAAAACCGTTTAGGAACCTGAAGAATCTTTAAAGAAAACATGGAAAGAACTCATAATAGGTATAGATCCGCTACAGATCTAAAAGAATCGGAAGGCTTAAAGTTAGGGTTTCCAAAGAGAACCCAGAAAAGAGGAGGAAAACTCAAGATATTATCGATTTCAACCGGAAAGTGGTAGATCTTACTCGGACGGCCATGGGTGGCCGAAAAAATGGCCTGATATCGTAGGAGGTGAGTAGAACGCCTCTGGTTCACTTGAGGGCCTCAAAAGCGGTGACGCACATTAAGGAGGGAGCCATGAGGCTGGTAGGTGGCAAGACCACCATGGATTCCGGTAGGGAGACGGCCGGAGAAGGGGCTAGGTTTAGCAGAGGGAGTCAAGGAGATGAGAGAGTTGAGAGAGATGAGAGGGTTGAGACGGCGGAGGGTGAGGGGGAAATGAGAAGGGGGTAAGGGTAGTCTTTAGGTTTATATTAGGAAGGGGGTCATCCGGACCGTTGATCAATTTTGATCATCGGTCAGGATTAAACCCAGATTGGGCCGGGTAGATTTAGGTTTGGGCTTGGGGGGTCTGTTGGGTTATTTAATTGTGTTGAGATCAGGCCAATTTCAGGTCAAAATTGAAATGAAGGTGGCTAATTGTTAAATACCCAATTAGATTAGCTAAAATAATTTCTAAAATAGCTGATAATTGTAAAAAAAAAATGAAATTCATGCTTAGAAAAATAAATTAAAATGATTACTTAGTATTTAAAAATACAAATGACTAATTACTGGATAAAAATAGTATAAAACATATGATTGGGCTATAATTGCAAAGTTATTGCGATTATAGTCAAAAAGCGCCAATTTGGCTAATTGTGAAATAACTTTGTCTTAGTAGGACCCTAAATAATAAATTAAATCAAGAAATTCTTTTGAAATAATTTGTAATACAATTTTGTAATTAATTATCGGAAATAAAATGCTGGATAAATTAAAAATAAATTAATAAAATATAGGAAAATTATAGAAAAATACCAGTTGCTATGAAAGCATGATTCTGAAGGTATATATGCAAATTAAAGATAATTTGAGGAAAAATTGAGTATCAACACCAGCTATACGCCCGGGATGCGCACACAAAACGAGGTGAGATTAAAGGAAGTTTTCAAGGCCTTGGAACACCGTTTTGACTTATAAAAGAAGGGATGACCTTTTGGGTCATCACAATTTCGCAGCTGCTTTGCGGGGGTCGTTGATGTTCCCGACCTGGATGTATCACTCATTTTTTATGAGGCTCAGCGGCTTCTGAACCAGGTACGTTTTCGCCCATGTTATCATGTTTGTGTTTATTCTTATTTCTCTAAGTCTGATTTTCGTCCTTTCTGTACAGGCTACGGCTCTCCATCGAGAAGCATCTTCCAAATACCGGGCTGAGCTGACCCGATATGAGGCTGAACTCAAAAAGCTCACGTAGGAGAGAGACGCCCTCAAACTCCTCTATGTGCAAAAAGAAGAGGATAATCGGAGCCTTCGAGCCGAACTAACTAGAGCCCATCAAGATCAGACCGAGCTTAGGTTATGTAAATTTTGGGAGCTTGTTATGTATTAACTTGACATTGACGGCTAACACTTTGATTCTGCAAGCTCAGCAGAAGGCCGAATTGGTTGCACAACTTCGTAAGGAGGCCAAGATGAAAGAGGTAGAGACTTTGGGGTGGAAGTAGAAGATGGACTGTCTTGCCTCGGAGAAAGATGCGGTTCGGGCCCAACTGACTTCCGTTGAGTGTCAAATCTAAAGTGTAAAGCAAGAGAGCTTGGCTCGGGCCCAGAATATTGAAGAGCTCGAGGCTAAGTTGGTCGCTGAGCTTGCAAGGGCCACATCCGAGGCGGAAGCGCTCGTGGCCTCCTACCGAGCCGACGGTGAAACTGCTAACACTCGAGAAAAGGAGATTTCTGTTGCTGCTGAGGTTAAATTATCCTGCACTGTCGAGCATGCTAGGCACCAGTCTCGGAGAGAGACTCTTGAGGAGGTACATGCTTGCGGCTTCGACCTCACGACTGATATCGAGACTGTGAAGGTGTTGGAGGACGAGGCCGAAGATTTGATTTCCGAAGATGAAGACTCCACGAGTGACTTCAAGAGCGGAGGAGCTGAAGATGAAGCTTCTGAAGAAGCGGCTCCCGAGGCGAACTAGGCACTTAGGATTTTTTTTCCTTCTTCTTGTTTTTGGATTTTTTGTGTAAGACTCTATGTGGTCTTTGTAAATACTTTGCATATATGAAAAATTCCTTTTCTTTCCATATTGTCTCTGATTTTTTGATTTGCGATAAATTCTACTTTGTCTTTGCCTTGTGAAAATTTTGTTGTTGCAGCCTTTATAATCGAGTGAGCATTAGCTCGAACTTAGAGTAGAACAAACCCTTAGGTTCTTTAGTTAAGTGAGGGTGAGTCCCCGCAACAATATGTCCAGGACTTTCATTTCGGATGGCTTGATCGAAGACATAATTGCATTATTCTTATAATCGACTTTGAACTCCCAGTAACATACCCCTTAAGGTTCTATATCAAATAATGATGAATTCTTGAGCTACATTCAAGTTAGTTTTATCTGAGCTCGGAATAGTGGACCCTTAGGTCCGAATTGAGTGAGAAAAATATATCGAACTCTAAGTGTATTGGCCCTTAGGCTCTTTAGATTGGGCCGATATGGCCTCTAAAAGATGGCTATTATTTCCCTCTTTCGGCTTAAAAGACTTAAAAAAAAATTCTTTATGTCTTAGCATGTATTTTTTACCCATTGGGTTTTTTGAGGGTTTGATGTCGATTGAAATCCCTTTGCTTTTTGTGCCTTAGCACATTTGTGTTAAGATGATTTGATACCTCTTAAGATTTTTCGAGGGATGATTTTATCAAAGTCCTTTTGATTATTTGCCGAGGGTAGCCCTTTTTAACCGACTTTTCAAAGAATTCGAAGGCCTATTTTTATTGCGGGATTCGGACGTCTCCGAGCCGCGTGAATTTGGTCGTAGCCTTTGGGTATGCCTCTTGGGCTTATTTAGCAATAACACTTAGAACTTGTTTGATGTGTTTGGTCCCCGAGAATGATGTCCTTGGCCTATAGATCGAGGGGTTTCTCTTTGAGGTCTTATGAATTTGAGTTTAGATAACTCGAATATGTCGATCATTGACGGCAGTTCCCGAGTGTTCGAGGTAAATTTTCACTTGGACACGGTTCGACCGTTTGGCCCATTACAAAGTTTTCCTATCGAGACCCTTTAACATGAACTACTTTCCTCGAAAATATAACCTCCGAGGGTGATGCCCCCAGTATTCGAGGTTGATTGTAAAGAAGCCTTAGATATTGTTGAATTGTCCTCAAGTAGCACATAATTGTTTCCTCGTTAAAAACCTCATCGGAAAAATCCATCTGGGATAAAAATTGATCTAAGGGGAAAAGAGTGCAACGCGTACTTTAAAACCCGAGGTCTCGGTGTCTTTGGTCGAACACCTGCAATAAGTTAACATTGAATATATAAATGAAAGAAGGGGGAAGTCATACCTTAGCAATAATATCGTTTGAGAAGTGATATGTTCCAATTGTTTGGCAGTGGTTCGTCGTCCATCATTCTGAGCTTATAAGATCCTTTTCCGACTATGTCGAGGACTTGGTAGGGTTGTTCCCAATTTTGGCCGAGATTCCCTTCATTAGGATCTCGAGTGTTGATGGTGACTTTCATTAGGACTAAGTCCTTGACTCTGAAGTGGCGAAGGTTGGTTCTCCTATTGTAGTATCTTTCGTCGTTGCTTTTGTGCGGCCCTTCGAACGAGTGCAGCTTCTCGCTTTTCATCCAATAATTCGAGGCTAGCATTCATAGCCTCGTGATTTGATTCTTCTATTGTATGTCGAAACCTGGCACTAGGTTCCCCGACTTTGACTGGGATCAAGGCCTCAGAGCCATATACTAGGGAAAACGAAGTTGCCCTTGTACTGGAATTTGATGTTGTTCGATATGCCCAAAGGACTTCGGGTAGAATTTCTCTCCATTTCCCTTTAGCATCGTTCAACCTTTTCTTTAGGTTTTGGATGATAGTCTTGTTCTTTGATTCGGCCTGTCCGTTCCCACTAGGATGGTAGAACGTTGACAATATCCTTTTTATTTTATGGTCTTCGAGGAATTTCATCACTTTGCTGCCGATAAATTATTTTCTATTGTCGCACACTATTTCGGAGGGTATCCCGAATCGACATACAATGTGATCCCAGATAAAGTCTGTTACCTCTTTCTCTCTAACTTTCTCGAAAACATGTGCTTCAACCCATTTAGAGAAATAGTCAGTCATAAATAAAATTAAATTTACTTTACCTGGGTCCGATGGCAGAGGGCCGACGATGTCCATCCCCCATTTCATGAATGGCCATGCGGATAGGTGTATTGGTAAAAGAAGAGTTTCACACGTAAGCTAGCTTTTGACAACTCAGCCAGTTACATGGACACAGGAGAATGCGACAGCTGGATGTGATTCTTTGAAGAGGTACGGAACAAAGAGGCACGATTCAATAAACCCTCGAGATTATCAGCCACGGGAAACTCAACCTGATCAAAACAGGGAAGAGGCATGGTCGGAATGAATCTAGACAAAGCTACGGGCAGATTCAAGGACCCACAATTGATTACTCGAACATTGTGTAACTGTACCCCAATTACCGTTATCCTTTGTAACGCCTCATTAATGTCATAATTAGTCATTAATGAGCAACCATAGCAAGAGTTGTACGTTATATCAAAGAATCTCCTATATAAGGGAGGGGAATACAACTTGTAAAGGCATCTGATTCTCGAATATAATTGACTTCGCTTTTCTATATTTCTGCAATATTGTCTATTATTCATTTTTCTCTATTTCCTTGATTATCAGTAACCCGTGTTCATCCTAAAAATAGCTTTAGTCAAAGGGTCTAATTCTTTGGCTAAACAAATTGGTTCCATTACCGGGAATCTGATAATCTTTGTTTGCTTTTCAAGTGATATCCTTTGAACTATGTCGAACTCCAACAACAACAACCAGCAAAGGAATGGAACCCCAGTTCCATCGCCTTCAGGAACCCCACGTGGTTCAAGGTAACAATACCTAGAAAGATCCAATAACAACAATGGTGATAATGATCAAACTGTGGAGCAAGATCGTGTAAAGCTAATGATTGCAGAGTATGTGAGCCAAGCTTTGCAAGAATTTGCGAGAGGATTACTGGCAGCCTTACCTACACCGCCGACACCACCCCCCAATAATACCATCACCATGGAAAATCCTCAATCTTGGTTGGCAAACTCAGGAAGAGGAGATACTCCTAATAAATCTCTCGAAACGAGACCAGGTATATCTACTAACTTAGAATTACAAAATTACTGCTAACCATGCAGAAACAGATGACCGAGCAGAACGATCGCATCTAACAAATTCCTGGAGTACCACCTATCATCAAAGGCATTGATGTTGTTAGGTATTCTCAACAACCTTAAAAGCCAAGTGCGGCACCCTTGCCTATACCCAAGAAGTTTAAAATCCTGACGTTCCTAAATGTGATAGAACAACTGACTCATGTGATCATGTGACTGCTTTCACTGCTGGAGTAAAGGCAACGACTTAACAAAACAAGAGATTGAATCAGTCCTTGTCAAAAAATTTGGGGAAACACTTACCAAAGGAGCCCTAACCTGGTATTCTCTTCTCCCTGAAAATTCTATTGACTCTTTTGCTGAGCTTGCAGATTCATTTATAAAAGCACACTCTGGTGTACAAAAAGTTGAGAAAAGAATGGAAGACATATTCAAAATAAAACAAGGAGACACGGAACTACTCCGTGAGTTTGTAGACAGGTTTCAACGAGAAAGAATGCAGTTACCCAGGGTGCCTGATAATTGGGCAGCCATGGCATTTGCAAGCAACCTAAACGATAAAAGCTCAGAAGCCACGAGACGACTTAAGGAAAGTCTAAGAGAATTCCCCGCTACAACATGGAACGATGTATATAACAGGTATAGTACTAAACTCAGAATAGAAGAAGATATCATTGCTCGTTCGAGAGATGAAGATCATTCCAGATCCAGACGTCCTGAATCAGGTAAAAATAGGTACGATCCTTACTTAGGACCCTCCAGACGCGATATTCATCCCAGGTTCGAAAACACTAGGTCAGACTATAGACCACAAGGAAAAGACGTAGTCTCATCCTCGTCTAGATCCAGAAAAGATCGAGATGAACGACCTAGAGGTAATACTCAAATTGGGAATCACACCTTTAATGTAAGTACTATTGAACTTGTCTCAATATTGAGAAACATGGGAGACAAGGTTAAGTGGCCTAAAGAGATGCGATCAAATCCAAGTAGAAGGAACCCAGATCACTGGTGTGAATTCCATAACGATCATGGGCACAAAACTGCGGATTGCAGATTTTTACAAGGTGAAGTAGAAAATTTATTGAAACAGGGCTATTTAACAGAATTGTTTAGTGATAAAGGTAAACAGGCATATATGAGGAACATGCAGGAGCCCCCAAAGCCTCCTTCTCCAAAACGAACCGTCAACGTGATACACGGAGGTGAAGAAGTAAATGGAGTGGTCTGCAAAACAACCACAAAGTTCACAATTACACATGGAAAACGGGTTCATGAAAATATGGAAGAGGACGATATAACCTTCGATGATGCAGATATCGGCGGATTAATGCTTCCACACAACGATGCTCTGGTAATATCTTTACTTATTCATGACACTAACGTAAAAAGGGTGATGATTGATCCAGGTAGTTTAGTTAATATCATTTTGCTAAGAGTTATGGAAGAAATGCTAATGGGGAATCAAGTAATCCCAAGGGCACGAGCCATATCAGGGTTTGATAACTTTACGGTTATAACAAAAGGAGAAATTGAGCTTAGCACTTATGTTGAGGGGGTGATGAAAAGTACCAGGTTCCAAGTCATCGATACTGACATGGATTATAACGTGATCGTGGGAAGGCCATGGATCCACGACATGAANTCTGTGGTACACTACAACAAGAAAATAGAGGTGGAAGAATTATGAGATAAGGGAATCTCCCAAGCAGGTAACGCCGCCCAAACAGGCATGGAAGAAACTACTACCCAAATAAGTACGGAAGGTATTATTGCTGAAACAGGTATGAAAGAAAATACTTACGAGAAGGAGAATCAAGTTACCACGGAAGGTGTACTATACCACACAGATGCAGATTCCAGACCGGACGTCATTCATGAACCGGAGTAAGATGAGCACATCAAAACAACTACGGAGGAGCTCGAAGTTGTTCCATTATCTGAACAAAATCCTGAGCAGAAAGTGTATATAGGCATGAAGTTGGGCCCCGCTCGAAGNCTCAAGAATCTGAAGATTTATCTATCGAAACCACCACTGCTTTCAAAGCCAAAAGAAGGGGAAAGATTGTACATCTACCTGGCTGTCTCAGAAATTATTGTAAGTGCAGTGCTGGTAAGAGAAGAAAAAGGTAAGCAATCACCTATCTATTATGTAAGTAAAACTTTGCTAGATGCTGAGACTAGATACCCACATCTGGAAAAGTTAGCCTTAGTTTTAATAATGGCATCTAGAAAATTACGACCATATTTTCAATGCCACCCAATCACCATTGTGACTTCATATCCTTTAAGAAATATTCTGCATAAACAGGAATTGTCAGGGAGATTAGCCAAGTGGCCATAGAATTAAGTGAGCATGAAATAATCTATCATCCTAGGACTGCAATTAAGTCTCAAATACTAGCTGATTTTGTTGTTGACTTTAGTAATAGCATTGTACCTGAAGTAGAAAAGATTTACAACTCTTTAACGGTGCTAATCCAGGCCTATGGACCTTAGGTATATTCTTAATATCACCCACGGGTGAAAAGACACGGCAAGCTATCTAGTGTTATCGTATAACTAACAATGAAGCAGAGTACGAAGCTGTTATTGCAGGGCTTGAACTCGTACGGGAGCTCTCAATCAAGCAAATTGTGATCAACAACGACTCCTAACTGGTAGTAAATCAAATACAAGGGACTTACATTGCTCAAGAGACTCGAATGCAACGGTATCTTGAAAAATCACGAGAGCTCGTGAGACAATTCAAAACATGGAAGGTAATGCAAATACCTAGAGAGGAAAATGCAGAAGCAATGCATTAGCTAACCTCGCAGCAGTCATGGAAGTAATGAACAAATACAATGCAATTGTCGTTCAACTATTTCATTCAATGATAGACCAGGACATGAATGAGGTAACTTTAAACAACTTAACCTGGGACCGGAGAAACGAAATTCTTAATTTTTTGCAGAATGGCACCGTACCTGAAGGCAGGAAAGCAGCTCAAGCACTTCACCGCAAAGTTGCACGGTACTGCCTTATTTGCAACTCGCTTTATCGCAAGATGTTCGAAGGACCCCTAGCTAAATGCCTCGGACCTAACCAAATGGAATTTGTGATGAAAGAAGTCCACGAAGCACACTATGCAAATCACTTAGGGGCGAGATCCTTAGTGAAAACCCTAATCAGGGCTGGATACTATTGGCCTACGATGGAAGAAGAAGCCGAAAACTTCGTATCCAAATGTGACAGGTGCCAAAGTTTTGCCAATAACATGCATCGACCAGCGGAATTATTGCATCCAATAATATCCCCATGGCCTTTCATTAAATGGGGTATGGATATAGTGGGACCTCTTCCCACAGCTAAAGGATAGGTACAATTTTTTCTCATGCTAACCGACTATTTTAAAAAGTGGGTAGAGGAAGAAGCGTTCAAACAAGTGCGAGAAAAGGAAGTTAAAATCTTCTTATGGCGGAACATAATATGCCGCTTTGGAATACCAAAAAAATCGTGTGCGATAATGGCCCACAATTCATAGGCTCGCAAATCACAGAATTCTTCGAAAGTTAACAAATCAAGTGAATCACTTCAACACCGTATCACCCTGTGGCTAATGGTCAAGCTGAGTCAACGAATAAGGTCATCATCAAAAATCTAAAGAAGCGGCTGGATAAAGCCAAAGGAAACTGGCCTGATGAGTTACCAGCGGTACTATGGGCATATAGAATAACTTCAAAAATAGCCACGGGAGAAACTCCGTTCGCACTTGTTTATGGCTCAGAAGCCTTAATACCTGTGGAGATTGGTGAACCAAGCATAAGGTTCTCAACAGCCATGGAGGGAGAAAACGATGACGAATTGAGGACCAATCTGGACCTGCTTGAACCACGGAGAGAAGCAGCACCGTTACGGATGGCAGCTCAAAAACAAATCATAGAGCGTTATTACAACCGTAAAGCTCATCTCAGGTACTTCAAGATTGGGGACTTCGTCCTCAAAAAAGTCTTTCAATCAACGAAAGAAGCAGGTGCAGGAAAGCTAAATCCAAACTGGGAAGGACCTTACAAAATCCGAGGCATAGCTGGGAAAGGCGCCTATGAGTTGGAAGCTATGGACGGCAGAGTTCTACCAACAAGCTGGAACGCCATCCATCTAAAGAAGTATTACTTCTAAAAGAAAAGAATACCCCCCGTCAGGTATCACACGTTCGATTTTATTTTGAACATTTAAAAATTTTACTAACTTTTTTAGATGATAGGCATAAAGCTAACCCATCACCAGATGATGATATTAGACCTGCAAAGACGCGAGGAAATAACACAATTCCCGGTCTAGGGTTACACTTTCTGATGGACGTTTTAAAAGGGTTAAGCAGTCATCATCTAAAAAACTATATACCTTCGAGTCCGGAATGTTTTTCCTTTTCAGGAAAAGGACAACAAGGAAGGAATAATCAAGTGCTCGAGATTTCATTATTGAAAGCTCAAACACTTGGGGGACTATACAGTAGTGAAGGCTAAGACGAAGCAAAGAAGACTATCAGAAAGTCAAAAGCTCGAGCCTGAAGACTCATCTACCCAACGAGACAAGTGATACGAGCAGAATCGGAAGAAATCAAAAGAGTCATCCAAATACAAAGCCTGATGCAAAAAGCAAAAACCTTCGAATATGTTCAGGTTGAAAGGCAAAATATTAGTCACGAGAAAGAAATGTACATATTTATACATATTCAAAGTTGTTGTAACAAAAATAGTTAGGGGTAAAAGATCATCATCAGTGTACGAGACAGAAGCTCGAGCCTGAAGACTCATCTACCCAGCAAGACAAGTGATACGAGCAGAATCGAAAGAAATCAAAAGAGTCATCCAAATACAAAGCCTAATGCAAAAAGAAAAAACCTTCGAACATGTTCAGGTTGAAAGGAAAAATATTAGTCACGAGAAAGAAATGTATATCTTTATACTTATTCAAAGTTGTTGTAACAAAAACAGTTAGGGGTAAAAGATAATCATCAGTGTACTCATTCAAAAAACTGTTATCAAATAAAAAAGTTATGGATGAAAGATCTAAATCCTTGTATTTGTTCAGAAAACGGTTATCAAATAAAAACAGTTACGAATAAGAAAATATTTCCCTCGTACTTATTAGAAAACTGTTTTCAACGAAAACAATTGCGGGTAAAAACCCCAATCTTTATCAAAACTGTTACTAGTAAAAAATAGTTGTTCCCTTGTATTAATATCAAAAAACTGTTACCTATGAAAAACAGTTACGAAATACAAGAGTATATCAAATATGTTAAACAAAAACAGTTGCAACATGAGTTTTAGACGATAATCAAACACATGTAAAATGTCATGGAAGTTCAAACAAAAAACTTTCCTTGGAAACATTCTTAAACATGTGTAAAATTCCTATCACTCTATTGCATTATCATGAAGTTGAGACGTCTTCTTCATGTCAATTATAAAGGGCCCTCTTCCATAAATTATGCTTATTACAAAAAGGCACACATTTAATATGACACCGTGCCTATAACAAAAAGGTACGAGTAGTCTAAAATATTCTACATGCAAAACTCAGAGGTAAAACTAAAACCTCAAAAAATGAAGCATGCAAAAGACTTAAAGAGTGAAACAAAAACTAAACAAAAGTCATATTAGCATTAATATATTAAAACGGCTAAGCAAAAAACTAAGTATTAACTTATACTAAGCCGTATGGAATTTTTATGTATATACATTGAGGTGCCCCTAAGTTGTCATTTGGGGATGATCACGCTCAACTATGTCTTGTAGAAGACTAAATGGGCGTTGCAAATATAATCCTGGGGTATTATGCCCAGAGTCGATCCCACAGGGAATTGACGTATCAAGCAAGCTGTTAAAATACTACTCAGCTGTCACCTGATGTTATTTAAATTACTAATACTAAAGATTAAAACTAAAGATTAACTATGCTAAGGTATAAACAATTGTAATAAAAATCTAAGGTTATGGTTTCCCCCGCTGGTGAACTTACTTCTCGGATACTTCGTATAGCTTGATTAGTTATCTCTATCAATCATGAACACTCTATCTACCATAAATCTCTCTCAAGTAATTATGATAATTTACTAGACGCACTCTCTCAAGTTACGCTAGCTAGATTGCATTACAGTTCACTTAGATTGCACCCGAAGTATCGTTATCTCTAATCCAACCTCTAAACCCTCGGTTATGACTTTCGTCTATACTCTGGGAGTGGTGTTGTTCAAACAATTACCTAAATATGCACTCTCTCTCAAGTAGATACATAATAAATAGGCACAGCTAATTGAGGGCCCTTCAATCAACTACAACAAGAACGTAGTTGAACAAATAGAGTTTAATCAACCAATCAAAGCTATATTAATATCACAATAAGTTTATTCCCCAACGGGTTCCACACGAAATTAGCTAAACAAATTCATAAGAATAAAATCTAAAACAACTTGCATAATTAAACTACAAAGTAATGAAGAAAATATGTACAAATCTGATGTTTTGTCATCCGTATCCACTCTAATCTCGAATCTCCCTGCTCTCCCCTTGTAATTGTGTTTA
>ML374081.1:90445-128775 GCA_005239525.1 Nicotiana knightiana | reverse complement strand
GGCTCTGTCGCCCGGCTATCGCCCGGGTGTCTCCTTTCGCGTATTTTTTGACGTATTTGCATCCTTTTAGCTCCGTTTCCATCTCCACTTCACCTACACATGAAATAAACTCCATTAAGCACATAACAAGTGTAATTTTATCATTAATGCGCATAAAATGTAAGGTATATCACATGTTAAACTATGCAATTTAGTCTCGCATCAGGGGACTTTAAAGAAATCCAAATTTACCTCCGATGGGACTGGGGGTAACTACCAATTGAAAAAAAAAAAAGGGTGAACCAACTAAACTTCTTCAAGAGGGGGGTTGACTTCACTGGCAGAAGGAGAGGGAGCAATTAGGGATGAAGAGGCATGAGCGGCTGGAGTCTCACCATCAAGTGAAGAAAGGTTATGACCTTGTTGAGCCTTCTCCATGGCTTCCTTAGTTTTAGCTATTTCAGCACTAAGGTCGAAACCCTCTTGACTCATTTCCGTAAATGTGTCAAGGCGAGAATTCATGTACGCCCAGCTCACATCCACAGCAGCCACCTCTTCAAGATCTTCATAATCCCTTGCCCATACTTGAAGCTCAGTTCTCAATCTGTCCTTCTCCGCTTCCGCAGCTTCATGGGCGGCCCTTAACGGTACAATCGACTCCTCTAGAGTTTGAGCTTTATCTAAAGCCTTAGAAGGTCCTCTTGAGTACGAGTGAGTGATTGCACGAGCTTGCCTGAGTATTCCTCCTTCTTCCCCAACAAGTTTTTCAAGTCTCTAATGTCCTCTGAGGCACGGGACAGCTGCTCAGCGAACGAAGACTCCTGAACACTCTTGTCTTTATTAGCCTGACTGGAAGAAGCCTTCTCTACTGCTAGTTTTGCTGCCATGAGTCTCATCTGCCGCTTCAATGTACTATTTTCCTCTTCTAAAGCATCCATGTCAATCCTTAGGCTATCATACTGTGCTTTCCAATTATCAACATCGGCCTGCAATTCTTTTATCTCCTGGTCCGTGTTTGAGATCCTCTTAATAAGCTCCATGCCTATAAGGTTAATCTACAAGAAATAAACCAGTTAGATATGGTAAATTTCGTATACGAAAATGAAAGAGGATAACTTGCATCATACCTTCAAAGAAGTATGCATGACCTCATTGGACCATGTAAGAGCATTGTGGCTGGCTAGCTTGTCTTTCTCAGAGGGACCTATGAAAGGCTTGAGCCACACTTCGGGATCACCCGTTTTCTTGACAAGATTCCCCTCAGCTGGAACCTCTATTACCACCTGCCGCATCTCTCTACTGGAAGACCCTACTTCCCTAGCGGAAGGCATGGAAGCAGGCAGAGATGAAACAACAACATGCATGGAGGATTGAGGAGCTGGAGAAGCCACGGGCAAAGAAGCAGGAACGGAGGGTTGAAAAGTTGAGGAAGCCACGGGCAAAGCAACTGGTGAAGCCGTAATAGCCAAAGGAGCAGATGAGACAACTTCTCTTAAAGAAGGAGGAAATACAGAAGCAAAAGGGACATCGTCAGAAGCAAGGTCAAAACCTTCATGGAACAGGCAATCCATAGACTTATGAACGGGGGAGTGTGAGACATATTCAAGGATAGAGTGCTCAACCACAGATGCGGAAGGCAAGGTCGAGGGTGTAGACTCATCATCTGAAACCACCTGCCTTCTCCATGGCCTGTGTACTAAAGCACCTTCTTCTTCTTATTCTACGGAACGAGACTCACCAATCTTCCTCTTCGAGGAAGATGAATCAACAATAATTTCTTAGGCCTGAGCCAAAGACATCTTCGGGATAGATGAAGCAGACACCCCACGAGCAAAGAACCCTATTAAAAGGGAAAAAGTTAAGCGACAAAGAAAGAAGAGACTCGAGTAAGGAAAGAAGCAAGAACAAGAGCTTCACTTACCGTGGGTCTTTACATGCCAACCATACCTCCCAGCGAGGTACTTCCAAGATCTTTCTTCTAAAGGAGCAACAGACAACAATTTTTCTACCCAATCACGGATACCGGAGACATTCTCAACAGTATCCATGATTTCTGAGAGAAGAAGAAACAGATGCGGTGTTAATAAAACATCTCAAGTCAGAACGAGGAAAAAATAAATAGATGTGAGCTAAGCATACTCACGTGCTCTATTCCACTTCTCATGGAAGGGAAGATTTTCTTTACCCACTAAACCAACAGTGGGTACAACAACATACCGGAGGTACCAACCCCTGCCTTTATCATCTCCAGGGGTTACCAGCACTCTTTTGCTTCTAGCAGTCAGAGTAAAAGCCCCTTCACGAAATAAGGTAGGAGAGTAGAGATGAATAAGATGGTTGAAAGTAAAAGGAACCTAGTCTAAAGAAGCCAAACTCCTAAGACATGCGACAACTCGCCACACAAGCGGACCAACTTGTCCTAAACAGATATTGAAAAAATGGCAGAACAATTATGACTGGGTGAATAGGGGGTCTAAACCTAGAGTGAAAGGGTACGTATAAACAAAAGAATATCCTATCTTGTAAGATGTTCTTCTTTGATTACTATTTGGAATATAGACAGGGAAATCAGGCCTCCAAAAACACTCCCTACGAACAAGGCAAATCTGACCCTCAGTTATAAGGGTTGGATACCTTTCGACACTCTCAAGGGAAGAAGATTGGTCTACAAGAACTTGATTATCTCTAGCAAAAACAAACTCAGCAGGGACAATTTCATCAACTCCAGGTTCACGAAGGCGTTCACCTCTACCTCTAGACAAATACCGAGAAATCCTAAACCTCGGAGAAACTAGAGATCTAGTGGAAGGAGAGGGAACTATATGAGAAGAAGAGGAGCCCCTCGAAGGAGTGGATCCTAGATTTCTAAGTCTACCACCCCTCTGAATCCTAGTCGGAGCAGAAGACGGCGTTAAATTTTCAATATATATTACTCCCTGAGGAAGGTTTGAAGAAGATATGTTTACAAAGGAAAGAAGAAAGTTCTTTACAAAAGACAAAGTTAGAAAGTGTTTCGTGGAAGCAAAGAAAAGAAGAAAGGTATTTATAGTTGAGGACAACTGTCAAACATGGAATGACACGTGGTATGAGTATTAAATGGAAGTGACAAACGACGCCTATGGTGCAGAGAAGGATACAATGNTTCCCGCCATAAATTAATATCCACTTACCAAATATTAATCGATAAATATATGGTAAGTGGGGGGACTATCTGTATTGGTAAAAAAAGAGTTTCACGCGTAAGCCAGCTTTTGACAACTCAGCCAGTTACATGGACACAGGAGAATGCGACAGCTGGATGTGATTCTTTGAAGAGGTACGGAACAAAGAGGCACGATTCAATAAACCCTCGAGCTTATCAGCCACGGGAAACTCAACCTGATCAAAACAGGGAAGAGGCACGGTCAGAATGAATCTAGACAAAGCTACGGGAAGATTCAAGGACCCACAATTGATTACTCGAACGTTATGTAACCATACCCCAATTACCATTATCCTTTGTAACGCCTCATTAATGTCATAATTAGTCATTAATGAGAAACCATAGAAATATTTGTACGTTATATCAAGGAATCTCCTGTATAAGGGAGAGGAATACAGCTTGTAAAGGCATCTGATTCTCGAATATAATTGACTTCGCTTTTCTATATTTCTGCAGTATTGTCTATTATTCATTTTTCTCTATTTCCTTGATTATCAGTAACCCGTGTTCATCCTAAAAATAGCTTTAGTCAAAGGGTCTAATTCTTTGGTTAAACAATAGGATCGAATGAAGTTGTTCTCCGGGATGGTGGATCATCGGTGCAAACCTTTGACACTTATCACATTTTCGAACAAACTCCTTAGAGTCTTTTTCCATGCTATCCCAGTAGTATCCTACTCTAATGACGTTGTGAATCAGTGATTCGGCGCCGGAGTGGTTCCCACAAGTACCTTCATGGACCTCTCGTAGAACATAATCAGCGTCCCCTGGTCCCAAACATACTGCCAATGGTCTATCGAATGTTCTCCTGTATAATGTTCCATCTTCAGCCAACGCGAATCAGGCAGCTTTGGTTCATAGGACCCTTGATTCTTTAGAGCCCGATGGGAGTTTTCCATTTTTCAAGTATTCAACATATTTATTCCTCCAATCCCAAGTTAAGCTTGTAGAATTTATCTCAGCATGACCTTCCTCGATCACGGACCTCGAGAGTTGAATGACAGTCCCTGAGCTGATCTCATCCTCCTCAACCGATGACCCCAAATTTGCAAGCCCATCGGCCTCAATGTTTTGTTCTCGAGGTAAATGTTGTAAAGTCCATTCCTTGAAATGGGTCCAAATATCTTTGCATTCTATCCTCTCGAACTTCGAAGGTTTTGTTTACTTGGTTAACCACTAGTAAAGAGTCACACTTAGCTTCAATGACTTCTGCTCCCAAGCTTTTAGCTAGCTCGAGACCTGCAATCATGGCCTCATACTCGGACCCATTGTTAATCAACTTAGAAGTCTTGTTAGATTGACTAATAGTATGCCTAGCCCGGACCCCTTCACATTCGTAGAGCCCTCTGTGAAAAGGGTCCATACCTCTGATGATGTACCCGATTTTAACAAGAGTTCCTTTTCGACTTCAAGTACAAGGGTTGGTGTGAAATCGGCTACGAAGTCCGCTAAAATTTGAGACTTTATGGCCGTTCGGGGTTGATATTCGATATCGTACCCACCGAGTTTGACGTCCCATTTGGCCAATCGACCTGACAGTTCGGGTTTGTGCAAAATATTACGAAGTGGGTAAGTGGTTAATACGCATAAGGGGTGACACTGAAAGTATGGTTTTAACTTTCTAGAAGAACTTATCAGTGCAAGTGCCAATTTCTCTAAGTGTAGATATCTAGCTTCTGCTTCTCCTAAAGTTCGACTTATGTAATAAACAGGGAATTCCGGTACCTTTCTCTTCTCGAACCAGGACACCACTTACTGCAATTTCTGATACTACCAAGTACAAGTAAAATTTATCATCTGCCTTCGGAGTGTGAAGCAGTGGTGGGTTGATAGGCATCGCTTCAATTCCTCTAATGCATGTTGGCATTCCTGGGTCCAGGCAAAATCATTCTTCTTTTTGAGTAGGGAGAAAAATCTGTGGCTTCGATCCGATGACCTCGAGATGAATCGGCCTAAGGTAGATATCCGTCCAGTTAGCCTCTATACGGCTTTTACACTGTCCACGACGGTGATATCTTCGATGGCCTTGATTTTATCGGGGTTGATCTCGATCCCCCGATTCGACACCATGAAGCCGAGGAACTTGCCCGAACAGATCCCGAAAGCACATTTCTCGGGGTTGAGCTTCATGTTATATTTCCTCAGAATCTCGAATGTTTCCTGTAAATGAGCTAAATGGTCCTCTACATGCAAGGACGTAACTAGCATGCCATCAATATAGACTTTCATTGACTTACCTATTTGTTCTTCTTAACATTTTATTTACTAGGTGTTGGTAAGTATCTCCCATATTTTTTAGCCTGAAGGGCATTACATTATAACAGTATGTTCGATACTTGGTGATAAATGAAGTATTTTCTTGGTCTTCCGGGTTTATCTGAATTTGATTGTACCCGGAGTAGGCATCGAGAAAATTAAGGATCTCATGGCCGGTCGGGGCGTCGATCGTGCGATCGATGTTAGGAAGTGGAAAAGAATCTTTGGAACATGCTTTGTTTAAGTCCTTATAGTCTATGCACATTCTAAGTTTGTTTTTTTTTAGGGACTATGACTGCATTGGCTAACCATTCGGGATATTTTACCTCCCAAATGGACCCTATGTTGAGAAGTTTGGTTATCTCGTCCTTTATGAATGGATGCTTCACCTCGGACTGGGGTCTCATCTTTTGCTTCACCGGCCTGAACTTAGGGTCCAGGCTTAGTTGATGTGTTGTTATCTCTGGTGGGATCCCTATCATGTCTAAATGGGACCAAGAAAAACAATCTATATTATCAATAAGAAATTGAATAAGCTTTTTCCTGAGTTCGGGGGTTAATCCCATTCCCAGGTATACCTTTCGCTCGAGCAGATACTCGATTAGTATAACCTTTTCCAGCTCTTCGATCATTGATTTGGTAACGTAAGAATCTTCGGGAACGACAAAAGTTCGAGGGGTCACAATATCCTCCTCTTATTATCCTTCTATCTCCTGCTTCCCTGATTCGGTCGAGGCTGGTGGCGGTGATTGCTATTTGGCTTCCTGTTTACCTTTGATGCTCGACTTTTTCGATGTTGACACATTTCCTTTGCAGCATGTTGTTCCCTGCACATCGTTTTTACACCATCTAACATCGGGAATTTCATCATCTGGTGAGGTTCGAGGGTACTGCCCTTATGTTGTGGATCCAAGGCCTTCCGAACAGGGCATTGTGCCTCATGTCTCCCTCGATTACGTGGAACTTGGCATCTTGAATGGTTCCAGCCACGTTCACCGGTAGGGTAATCTCCCCCTTAGTTATTTCACTGCCATATTGAAGCCGTTTAGGACCCGAGATGCAGGCACGATTTGATCATGTAGGCCGAGCTGCTCCACGACCCTTGATCGGATGATGTTTGCCAAGCTACCTGGATCCACTAAAACACGCTTAACTTGCACTTTATTTAATAAGATAGAAATTACCAGAGCGTCGTTGTGGGGCTGAGAAATGCCTTATGCTTCTTTGTCATTGAATGATAAGGTGCCTTCGGGCACATAATCTCGGGTTCGTTTCTCCCTAGTGATTAATACCTTAGTGCGTATGAATATAGGTCCCTGTATAATGTCGACCCCACCGACGATCATATGAATGACATGTTGGGGTTCCTCCTGTTCATTTTTCCTATTGGCATCCCTTTCCCTGAAATGATTCTTGGCTCGATCACTGAGGAACTCTCGAAGGTGGCCCTCGTCGAATAGACGGGCTACCTCCTCCCTTAATTGCATGCAATCCTCAGTCCTATGGCCATGTGTGCCATAATACTTGCACATCGAATTTGGGTTTCTCTGGGAAGGATCAGTCTGTATAGGTCTGAGCCACCTAGTGTATTTGATCCTTCTGATTGCCGATACAATGCCTGACGCATCGATGCTAAAATTATATTATGATAACTGAGGTGCCTCTGTGGGGTCGGCATACTTATCGAAACCATTTTTTCTCATAAGTCCCCGATAACTCTATCCTCTATCGCTTCTTCGATTATTCTGGGCGGAATTACGTCCTGGACCATTGTTCCTTCGCTCTGTGATATATGGTTGGTATCGGTTTTTGTTCGACCTTGGCTCCTTGTCGGCATCCCTCCGATTTTTACATGTCGACCTGTTTGGATGTACTGAACCGGAAGGGGATCCTAGTTGGTCATATTTGACCATGATCTTCGATTGATATCGATTGTGCACATCTGCCCAAGTTACAGCTGGATACTCGATAAAATTTTGTTTCAACTGACGTGATGCTATCGAACTCCGTTCATTCAACCCTTGGGTGAAAGCTTGGACGGCCCAATCATCCGTGACTGGTGGCAATTCCATGCGCTCCATTTGAAATCGGGACACGAACTCCCTCAGCATTTCATTATCCCTTTGTCTTACCTTGAAAAGGTCCAATTTCCTTGTTGCGACCTTTATGGCCCCGGCGTGCGCCTTTATGAAATAATCTGCTAACATGGCAAATGAGCCGATGGAATTCGGTGGCAAGTTGTGATACCAAATCATCGCTCTCTTCGAAAGCGTCTCTACGAACTTTTTCAACAGCACAAATTCGATTTCATCATCTTCTAAATCGTTACTCTTGATGGCGCATGTATATGAGGTAACATGCTCGTTGGGATAGGTGGTCCCATTATATTTGGGTATGTCCGGAATACGAAACTTATTTGGAATAGGCTTTGGAGCCGCACTTGGAGGAAACGGCTTTTGTAGAAACTTCTTCGAATGCATTCCTTCAAGATTGGTGGTACTCTCGGTATCTGATCAACTCGGGAGTTGTATGTCTCCACTTTTTTGTCGTTGGCTTCGATTTTCTTCTCCCCTGATTCAATTCTTTTGGTGAGCTCCTCGAGCATTTTCATTACCGCAGGATCAGTCCCCGATTCGTTACCATTCGACCTTTTCAGTACTCGCTCGGTACGGCGAGTAGTTTCCGGCTTGACCTTATTCAGATCTCTATGTTGATTTTGTAACTGAGTAATAGCGGCTTGCTGAGCCTGAAACATCTCGAATATCACTTGGAGACTGACTCCGTCGTCTCTTCTCCCTTGTGTTCCTTGGCCACTAGATCGGCCTTCTCTACGTACACTCCCATCGAGATACGCGCCTAGGTCCGCATTTAGAGCAACATGTGAACTAACATCGACCGGGTTGGAAACCGGTGCTCCCCCGAGATTGGCCTGTGGCACCTCGACTCCTGGAGCAATCACATTTTCATTTTCCCCGTGTAATCTGAGGTAATTGTCACCGTGTGTGGATGCGTTTTGCGAGTTTGGCATGTTTTAACCTGAAAGCAAAAATTCTTGACAAGAACAAGCGTAAAATAGTGTGTTTTATCAGAATCAGTACTGAACAATCACTATTATCCTTAGCCCCAAGGTGGGCGCTAAACTGTTTACCCTAAAAATCGAGTAACAATTAAACTTATATTGTGGTTTTAAGGACACGTGATTTAATCAAATACCAATTGATAAATGATGAATTAAATAGATAAATTGGACAATAAAATAAACCAAACTAGTCTGCAGGCAATACCTTGACCTCGATTCGAGATGGTCTCGAGGTTAAGTAATAAGAACATTAAAGAATGGAACAAACAGTGATGAACAATGAGTAAAATAAAGAGAGCAGTAGAAGTATAGATTCTTATTAGTGAATAGTGATGGTTACAAATGAATGGGACTCCTCCTTATATAATAGAGGAATCCTAAATAAGGTACAATTCTAATAACGGAAGTAAATCACATGATTGGCATCAATAACCGCTTTGATTTTATCTGCTCCGGAATTTTCGCCGTGATCTTCGACCAACTCTTGATATCTCGATATTCCGTTGTCACGCTTTACTCGAAGTCAGTTATGCTTGGTCTCGATTATTGTTGGCCTCGATCTCAATGAACACTTCGATCTCCAGGTCCGATATTCTATCTTCGAGCCCGAACCTGATCTATTACGGAGCTACCCTTCAAGGCAACTCTCCTGCTAATAAAATCGGGTATGTCTGATTTCGACCGTATACAGTTATATATAATATTAGCCATGTCAAGAAATTTTAGTCTAATCAAATTATATTTATCGGGTATAAAAGTGATACTCCTACATGTTATTGTGACTGAACTTATACACTAATGTAAAACTTTACTACTACACTATTACGTTGGGGAAAAAACAGCAACCGAATTGCATGAAATGTTGTGTTGACACCTGTCTTCAGACCCGTTTTATATGCTTTTAGAAAGACTTTTACTTCGTTTTTTCAGCTCCTCACTCAGACCCCATCTTGAAAGCAATCAAACAGAAATTTTTCTGTTTAATTCTCAGTTTTGCTAAAGTTATTATCATCGTCATTCCGAGGTTTGAACTCATTAAATCTTGTCTCTTTCTTCATTTTCGCACGTTACTTACATCATTTGTTTGTTAATTAACGTTGCCTTCTGGATTATATTGTATCTGTTTGTTGTCGAATGTTTTGTCTTCTGATCGCTGAGAAAATCATAAAGAAATTAACTGCAGACTCTCTAATTCTCTCCTTTACATTGTTTTGGGTTGTATTTCTTGTCGATCTAATTTCGTTGGCTTGGAACATTCGGACAACCTTTTCATTAGGTGCAAACTTTCGCCAGGAATTTCGCTAAGTGCGTTCAAGATTTAATATACATGTATAAAAAATAATTTTTAATTCATATATGCTACTATAATTTTTTTATATACACAGTATAATTCAACTGACCACCCTTCATTATATGTGGCTACACCACTGCGTGCAGAGAAAGCACTTAGTTGTGGGAATGCAGAGTGTTACATGTTCTGTTCGCGAAAGATACTATTAGAGGAAAATGTATCTTCTTTTTGATCATGTTGATTGCTGTGTTTGTGAGATTCTGATAATTTCCAGAAGATATATAGTTATTGAAATGAATGAGATCTGTAGTTTAAGGTTAGCCAAAAGTAATTTTTAGACCAATGCCTGTATGGCTTATCCACTTTGTGTAGTTTGTTGAGATCCATTAAAAAGGGAGCAATGTAAATCCGAGTTCATTGATTCATTATGTAAAGATTTTGTTTGTTATGCTGAATCATATTTGTTATGGAAGGGTTGACAAGAATCAATCATTTCGAGATTCAATTTCTTTCTTTATTTTGGTCATCTATTTCACTTATTGTTTCAACTATTTGATCTATGGGCGATACTACTAGTATTTACTGATGCATAAAGTACGTACATTACAGTCATGGCACGTTTGGCACCAGATGGAGCTCAATTTGATGCCCGTCAATATGATTCTAAGATGAACGATTTGTAAGCTATCATGATATTCATTGTACAATACTAATATTAGATTTTTCCTTGAATCATTACCATTTTTAATTTGTCTAATTGCTCTGTGAGAGTGGCTGAAACTTGCACTTGTCTCTGTTGTTACTTATATGGTGCAGACTTGCCGCTGATGGAAAAGATTTCTTTACATCATATGACGAAGTTTATGACAGTTTTGATGCTATGGGTCTGCAAGAGAACCTTCTCAGGGGCATTTATGCCTATGGTACTGTGTGTAGACCTTTTAATTTTCTCTAGAACGGAAATTCTTCTGATTTTGCTTTTTAATCTGATAAGCGGTCCATTATTTACAAAAGTTGATGCATCCAGCTGATTTTCAGTAGGTTCTTGTTCAGAAGTACCATTTAATTGTGACTTTCTGAAAAAGTTTCTTTCTGTGGCTTAAACTTATTGATTTTGCTTCTTCAAAGTGGTTCGGAAACTTAAAAGTTATCGTTCTCCTCTTTGCCTTTTTCCCACTCCGTGCTTCTTATGTTGGAAACATAACTTTGAATATTCTAGATTAAGTACATTCTATTATATAATACGTGTATGATTTTATCCATATGGCTCGTAGGATAAGATTTTTGTATTATTTGGGTGCATGCTTTTTGTGTTCTCAAGACGGCCATGTTCATAGTGTGTGTGAAAGGATTTAGTAGTACTGAGGGAATTATCTTTTAGCACCTACAGAAGCCCATTTTGTGATGTTGTTAAGTAAGAGTGGAGTTTCTATATATTAGCAGTGTGCTTCATATTTATCTCCCTCTCCCGTCCTATTTGTGCCTTATGATATTATGAAGAGCCGACCTTATATCCCAACATCTTAATTTCTGCGGCATGCAACCTTTGATGCTTTTTTTGAAGGTTTTGAGAAACCTTCTGCAATTCAGCAAAGAGGTATAGTTCCATTCTGCAAGGGACTTGATGTAATTCAGCAGGCTCAGTCTGGCACAGGAAAGACAGCTACTTTTTGTTCTGGAATCTTGCAGCAGCTTGATTATGGTTTAGTTCAATGCCAAGCATTGGTGTTAGCACCTACTCGCGAACTTGCTCAACAGATTGAGAAGGTGATGCGAGCACTTGGTGACTACCTTGGGGTTAAGGTCCATGCTTGTGTAGGTGGGACTAGTGTCAGGGAGGATCAACGTATTCTCGCGGCTGGTGTTCATGTTGTTGTTGGCACCCCTGGACGTGTGTTTGACATGTTGCGAAGACAGTCTCTCCGTCCTGATTATCTCAGAATGTTTGTGCTAGACGAGGCTGATGAAATGCTGTCACGTGGTTTTAAGGATCAGGTATTTCAACCTCTGCAATAATGCATTTTACACCTTATAAGAATAATTGTGTTTTTGAACAAGTTCATGTCTGAGATCTTCTAGGTTTACCAATTTAGGATGTCTGAGATTTGTTTTATTTTAAAGCAACCAATATAGAAGAGACAAATTAAGATGATGTTAAGATGATCTTGAACGCGGTCAGCCAATCACTTTAATCAATTGTTCGAGTTAGAGATTGAAGTTTAGTTAACATTTCAGCTACTGGTGTGACACTAATTAGTATCGCTCCCATTTATGTAGTTCCTAAGGCGATTATATAAAAACCCATCTCGTTTAATTTTCTAATTATACAGAGTTAACCTTCCATTTAATTTGATTTTATGCAGACATTGAAAAATTAGTAATTTTGATTCTTTAATAGTGTGTTTATACTGGCTGCAGATATATGACATTTTCCAGATGTTGCCTACAAAAGTTCAAGTCGGAGTGTTTTCTGCGACCATGCCACCAGAAGCCCTTGACATCACAAGAAAATTCATGAATAAGCCCGTGAGAATCTTGGTTAAACGCGATGAACTGACACTTGAGGGAATCAAACAGTTCTATGTCAATGTTGATAAGGAAGAGTGGAAGCTCGAGACACTCTGCGATCTATACGAAACGCTAGCGATCACCCAGAGTGTTATCTTTGTGAACACCAGGCGCAAGGTTGATTGGTTAACAGACAAAATGCGAAGCCGTGATCATACAGTCTCAGCTACACATGGAGATATGGACCAGAACACTAGGGACATAATCATGCGCGAGTTTCGCTCTGGTTCTTCCCGTGTCCTTATCACAACCGATCTGTTGGCTCGTGGTATCGATGTACAACAAGTATCTCTTGTGATCAATTATGATCTCCCGACTCAGCCGGAGAATTATCTCCATCGTATTGGAAGAAGTGGAAGATTTGGAAGGAAAGGAGTTGCAATCAACTTTGTGACAACAGATGACGAAAGAATGTTGTTCGATATTCAGAAGTTCTACAACGTGATAATCGAAGAACTCCCCTCAAATGTTGCAGATCTCCTCTGAAAAAACTATGTTTGTGGCTGGAGCTTTAAGCAGAAAGAGTAACCATGTTATAGTATCTACATCATTCCAGCTTATAGCATAGAATTAGTCTTTTAACTACCATTATTATCTAGTGTCTGAGACAGACCCGTGGCATTAATGCTGCTCCAAATTTTGCAGTAGGTAAGGTCTTTTGTTTTTCATTTCCCAATTCTTAAACTTCTTTGGCATTTCGTAGTTTATTTGAGTTTTAAATTTTATGTTCTTGCTTTTTTTCTTTTTTGGCATGGAAACATGAAAGATAAACTGGGAAGTCTTGAAATCATTTTCTTTATGAGAGTGCTGTGACCAGGAGGTCACGAGTTCAAGTCGTGGAAATAAATGCAAGATAAGGCTACGTACAATAGATCCTTGTGAACCCTCCGAAATGTTAGTGCATCGGACTGCCCTTTAGTGCATAGTGATCATTTTAAAGCTCGTGCAGCCTTGTTTTTAGCTAAATTTTTTAGCTTTGTCCAGAAAGAAAAAGAAAACAAATTATTTTCAAATTGTCGGTTACACAATTTGCTTGACAGTTGATACACTTGAAATGAATTGCATACAACAAATAAATAAACATGACATTAAATCCAAGTTGTTGAGTAGCTGTGGTATATTGTTCAATAGACATGAGTTATTAATTCGTTGTTAGTACAAAAAAAGTTGAGGTTGTGACTCGACAAGGACTCATCATTGTTATACTTTAGGCTTCTGGTTTAGATTCTCTTTACTTAATTGCATGAAACAGTGTGAAGGCATATATAACATTAATTATCATGTGCAAATAATTAATGGCAGACTTGGTCAAATAAACTTCTATTTTGTCAAATGCTTGTTCAGTTGGGAGTTTCTGCATTCCCTTCAAACTAGACTGCTAAAATATTTGACTTATTATGAAGATATACAACTTTCTCAATTCTCCCCCATATATAAAGTCTAGGCATGGAAATTTTCCTTCTACTTTCTTGAACCTCATATAACAAGTCAATTGGATAAACCAAATATGTATCAAGGTTTCTTTGGATTGACTTAAAAATACAGAAAATCTTAAAATATCACACTCTCCAAGTCATTTTTAGAGCCTTATTTCTCATATGTCATTTGCTTTATATATAAAACTACCTAGAAAAGAAAGATAACATCTTTTTCTCCTAAGAGATAAAAAGGAATTTAAAAAGATGACTAGATAGACCAATTTTATTGAATTTAAACTCATGATAATACAGTTTCTTTTTTAAATTACATTGGGATTCAATGGAATTAAACCTATACTTATTGTTTGCGAGACTCTGACAAGTATTTCGCTAACATCTTGTTTGGATGGTCATTACCTGGTGTATCGCACGATATTTGTTTTGATTATTACTTAAATTTATTGTATCGTATTGTTAAATCTGTGGAAATGTGCCACTTTATGTAACTAACGATCGATTTGGTGTGGTTGCATTGTTATCTTGTCTTTTTCTCTCATCTTACCCTTCACTATTATTAAATTATTTTTATTTTATCATTTACCCTACCTTTTTATATAATAATTTTACCTCGTATCATAATTTTTCTTTATAATATTGTAAATTTATTCTTCATATTACTGGTGCAAGATATCATGAAACAACGGCAAACGATACAGTCTATCCAAACATTGTATTTATCAAACGACAGTCGTTTTTTTCTCATCTGATGTCCGATAGTCGTTTAGGTTACAATTAAACCGAATTCGCATTGAGAAGTCTCATATTGAGGGTAAAAAGTTCCCTACAAAAGCAATTTTATAGCAAATTTGAATCTCAGACTTCTGATTAAGGACGAAGGAGTCGACCATGGATAGTATGTGTTTTTGGTAAGAAGGAAAACTCGCAGCCGCTAAAACCTCTGCCACAGCCTCTGTCCTTTGTGTGAACACTTTGTGCGCATTGAATAAATTTACTCCTGTATAATAGCCTCTAAAGCACACAAGGGATATAAATCGCACTAGGCAGATCCCGTGCGATAAGCTCAACCTAAAAGACATTAAAGAACCTCAATATGGTTCAACGGTCAACATTGAGTAATAATAATACATATGTCATGTGATTATGAAATAATGATACACTCAGCCACTCAGCAGCTTTCATGAGTCATACCCCATGCGCTATAAACATGCAAATTTGTGGGGAACAGCATTAAATTTTTACAGCCATATTGGAAAAGTCATAGCACACCTTTAAGACAAAAGAAAACATAAAAAAAAAAAAAGAACTACTGAAAATAAAGATATTAAAGCCACCACATTGAGCTGATCACTCCATTATTTATTCCAAACTGAAACTTGAAGCAAAGCCTAATAACCCTTTTCTTTCTTTTGTGTACAAAATGGAGAATTTTAGATCTAAATCAACAAGAGAAAGAAGAAATATGCCAATAGAAAACATGCAAGATTTAAGGAGTTATAGTACTTCACATGCTTGTTGTAATTATGATAAGGAAGTGAAGATCAAGAGAAGCAAGAGCAAAGTAATGTCATCTTCTTCTTTAAAGAATTGGAGTTTTAATGATCCTGAATTGCAGAGGAAGAAAAGAGTGGTTGGATATAAAGCTTATGCTGTGGAAGGTAAGATGAAAGGTTCATTTAGAAAGAGTTTTAGATGGATCAAGAATACTTGCAACCATGTTGTACATGGATTCTGGTGAATTCTCATTAATTCTTCCTCTTGTTTGGTAATTCTTTTCTTTTCTTTTCAGAATTAAGCATTTATTAATCCTCTGTTAATGAGAGAGCTAGAAAAAGAAGAGTTTTCATTTTATGAAAATTGATCTGATTTGTGATCTTACAAAATTCATCACTGTAATGAAACAGATCATTTTCCTATTGCACATTTTTTCTTAGTTCACTCTTCCCTACCACTAAAAATAAAACAGAAATATTTTGTATTTTTTTCTACAAAAGAAAGAATGGTAATCTGGTTATGTGGAAGTGATTAAGGAAAGCTGCCTTCATCAATTAGTAGTAATATATAGTACAATAGTATCTGAGCCGAGGGTCTTTACGAAACAATTTTTCTATCCCTTTGGGTTAAGAGTAAGATCCGTATATTCTATTCTTTTCAGATTCTACTGGTGAAATTTTACTGAGTTGTTATTGTATATAATACAGTAGTATATTACTATATTTTAGGGTGCATTCGTTTGGTTATTTATTTTTTCGTTGGTAGATAGACAAATCAATTCAAATCATAGGTTCAATTAAGTATATATTGGCTACTAAATTGACTACTTGAATTACATTAGTTATAGCCTTCAATTTACAAAATTTAACTGTTCGATTCATAAGCTTACCGAAACAACCTCATACTTCTACCAATCAATGTCCTACGCTATTTAAACGATAAAAGATTTAAAAAGAGAAAAAAAAAAGCTTCCAGACAAATTCATTCTAGAAAATAAATTTCAACAAGGATTCATCCATTTATTTTAATTGGATTTTCTTTTCCTTTTATTTACCGAAAATTATACTCTAATAATGAACCTAACAATAAAATTGACTAGAATTATTTTCTAAAATAAAGTGAGTAACAAAAGTCCGTGTGATATTTGGTTTACGAAGACGGGTTTCAATTAGTAATAATGTGCTAATGTAAGAGTATTATAAATCAGTGTTTTACGTTTTCGGGGCGAGCCCTGGGCGGGCGTACCAAAAACGTCTCGAGGCGATGGTATGGGGCGAAAGTCTCAAGAGGCGTACACGTAATAATTCGGAGCGTACACCTATGCGTTTGAGAGTATTTTTTTTAGTGAGACGTAAATTCTGGAGACTTTTTCAAATTAGAACAAAATTTGTTGAATATGTCCTTCATATAATTTCCAAAATTCTCAAAAGTCAGTTTGGTAATTACTCAAAAGTTTTAAAAAGGAACTGAATGTATTAAATTTAAAAGTCAAGAACTTTTTTATTGATTGAAACTTTAATTCATGGTCTTTCCTAATTCTTTATCTTGTCCGCTAGTCTGCTAATATCTCCAAAAGCAACGAATATTTAATTTCTTTTACAAATACAAAGAGAACTTCATTCTCCTTTGTAGCAGCAAGTTCTAAGTTCAAATTGCAGGTTAGTCATCCTTTTTGTTCCTCCATGTACAAAAGTTTATTATTTTAGATTCAAGTTACTTGTGCTTATAAGTAACGTATTATAAATTATTTTTTGACTAGTTTTTTTGTGAGGATGGAGTGCGCGCGCACGCACACACACTCAACACACTCACATATGTGTGTGTGTGTGTGTGTGTGTGTGTATATATATATATATATATATATGTGTGTGTGTGTGTGTGTGTGTGTGTGTGTGTTTGAGTGTGTGTGTGCGCGCGTGCGCGTGCGCGTGTGTATGTGTATTTTTCACATATTTATAGTTCTTTTTAATTTTTATAATATTTACTGTAATTACATTATTTTATAAAATATTAAAAATTAAGTACATATGGGGCTTACGGTCTGTGCCTCTGGCTTACACCTCACTAAGACATATGTGAAACTGTTGGGTTTTTAAGCTTATTTTAGCTTAAAAGAGGGTGAATGAGAAATGGAGGAAAATTAAATATTTGAGTTTCCTTCTTTGACAAAGGAACAGTGTCCCATATTGGAAGAGGAAAAGACTTTTGATGGATAAATATACAATTGCTCTTTTTCTAGCTCTTAAAGAGTTAAAAAAAAGGCAAACCTCGCGCCGTCGTCGTCGTCGGTCGCTCGGCTTCGACTTCGACTTCGGTCAAATGATTGATTGATTAATTTTTTGGACCAAATTTATTTGTTAATAGTAAATATTAACGCAATATTATTAAATATCCATTTTTTAACGGAAATTTAATATTAAATCCAAATTATCTGTTTCCTCAACGTCTGTTTTTTGTTTTTGTAACAGAAACTTAAGTTTCCTCCGCGGCCATTTTATGTAAACAGTCATGATAACCCTTCTGAAGAGTTGCACCTCTTCGTTTAAACTCAACATGTTGGTTATAAATAGCAGTCCATTCTCTCAGATTTTCGATAAGAAATTATGAATTCTCCTCATTTCTTCTGCATTGTTTAACTACAAAGAAAGCAATAGTAAGTGTGATTTGCTACCGATCATTATGTTGGCTGAAACATTAGGGTTTGAAGTACCGCTACACCAGTGTGTAACTCGGGAATAATCCACAACCTCGGGTACTAGGAGGGGATTAAGTTCCTTAAGAAAACACTGTGAATTCAGTGGGCTCGGTTTAAATTCTGTTTCTTTTACATTTCTGTTTATACGTTATTTTTTGTCTCTAGAATTATTTTATAAATACAGCATACTAACAAGCTTAAGGAACTTATCTGTTTTCTGTATTTGTGTTATACTCATTGTTTCTGCAAACTAAAACCTTTGTGGTTTTCTACTCCCGTTTTGGAGATTAAAGCCTTCGTGGCAATTTTCTACTCCATTGGAGATTAAATTCTACGTGATTTTCTACTCCAGTTTTATTAGGTTTGAAGATATAAAAACTTCACTTATTAAATGTTTGTTTGTGTCATTCTTTTACAGAAATGACAAATGACAACAGAAACCAGACTGTTCCGATGGTGACTGCCAATACATCGACAAGCCGAACAACATCGGCAGAAAAACTCGGAAAGTTTTTCGGGATTGATTTCAAGTGGTGGCAGCAGAAGATGTTCTTCTACTTGACGACTTTAAGTCTACAGAAGTTCATTAAGGAAGATGTTCTTGTTCTGCCCGACGGAACTCCAGACAATGAACACTTTCTCGTGACTGAGGCGTGGAACCATTCTGATTTTCTCTGCAAGAATTATATTCTTAGCATACTGGAGGACGATCTGTATAACGTCTATAGTAATGTGGAGACGTCAAAATAATTGTGGATTGTGCTTGAAAGGAAATACAAAACTGAAGATGTCAGGTTGTAGAAATTCGTTGCCGCTAAATTTTTGGACTACAAAATGGTAGATAGCAAGTATGTTATTACCCAAGTCCAGAAATTGCAAGTGATTATTTACGATCTCCTTGCTGAAGGTATAAGTCGAATTAATACTGATGTTGAAAGTATTAATTATATTACTTTAACTAACAGAATTTTCATTGAAGGTCTTCTCATCAATGAAGCATTCCAAGTTGCAGCGATGATTAACAACTTGCCTCCTTTGTGAAAGGACTTCAAAAACTACTTGAAACACAAACGCAAGGAGATGTCGCTTGAAGATCTCATTGTTCGGTTGAGAATCAAAGGGGAAAACAAAGCTGCTGAAAATAAAGGTCGTGGAAACTCAACAATAATGGGAGCAAACATTATTGAGGATGCTCCTCAAAATAATAGAAAGAGGAAGAAGGCTTCTGGACCGAAAAGTAACCCAAGCAAGAAGCGGTTCAACTGAAATTGCTACAACTGTGGGAAAGTTGGACACAAATCTGCAAATTTTCGTGCTCCAAGGAAAGACAAGAAGAAGGGTCAAGCAAACATGGTTGAAAAGTACGAAGATATTGATGACTTGTGTGATATGCTTTCTGAATGCAACTTGGTGGGAAATTCTAAGGAGTGGTGGATTTATTCTAGAGCCACCCGCCATGTTTGTGCTGTTAGATAAATGGTTGCTGCATATGCTCCCGTTGGACCCGAAGAGATGCTTTCTATGGGAAATTCTACAACTGCCAAAATTGAAGGATGTGGCAAGATATTTCTGAAAATGACTTCTGGCAAGATGGTGACTTTGAGCAACGTCCTTCATGTTTTCGGGATTAGGAAGAACCTAGTCTCTGTTGGACTTCTTGTTAAGAACGGGTCTAAGTGTGGTTTTGTATCTGATAAGGTTGTAATAAGTAAGAATGAGATGTTTGTAGGAAGGATACCTCACTGAGGGCCTTTTCAAACTGAATGTAATGGTGGTTGAGAATAATAAAACTTCAGCTTCTTCTTACTTACTTGAGTCAAATGATTTACGGCATATCCGTTTGGGACATGTCAATTATAAAACCTTGCGAAAAGTTATTAATTTGGAAGTATTGGCTAAGTTTGAATGCGACAAATTAAAATGTCAAATATATGTGGAATCTAAGTATGTTAAACATCCTTATAAGTCAGTTGAAAGGAATTCAAATCCTTTAGACTTAATTCACATAGATATTTGCGATATGAAGTCAATACCATCTTGCGGTGGAAAGAAGTATTTCATAACTTTTATTGATGACAGTACTAGATATTGCTATGTTTACTTACTTAATAGTAAATATGAAGCAATAGACGCATTCAAGCAATACAAAAATGAAGTCTGAAATGCAACTTAACAAGAAAATCAAAATAATAATAAGTGATAGGGGTGGTGAATATGAATCTCCTTTTGAATAAATATGTTTAGAATATGGAATTATTCATCAAACAACGGCCCCTTACACGCCCCAATCCAATGGGATTGCAGAAAGAAAGAATCGTTCATTAAACGAGATGATGAACGCATTATTTATAAGTTCTGGTTTGCCGCAGAACTTGTGGGAGGAAGCCATTCTTACGGCTAACTGGATGCTAAATCGAGTACCCCCATAGCAAAACGCAATCAATTCCATATAAAAAATGGAAAGGAAGGAAGCCCAACTTGAATTATTTTAAAGTGTTGGAGTGTTGGGAAAAAGTGCAAGTTCCTAAACCCAAAAGGGTAAAATAAGGACCGAAAATTGTCGATTGTGCTTTCATAGGATATGCAACCAATAGTAAAGCATATCAATTTCTGGTTCATAAATTAGAAAATCCCGACATTCATAATAATACGGTTATAGAATTAGATAATGCTGAGTTCTTTGAAAATATATATCCATACAAAAAGGAATATGAGTCGATTGGTGAATGATCTAAATGACCTCGGGAAGAAACAAAAAAAAGTACATTTAATCAGGAGGATCCAAGACATAGTAAATATCAAAGAGCATCTACTTCATTTGGACTAGAATTTGTGACTTTTTTATTGGAAAATGAGCATCAAACATTTAATGAGGCTATGTCTTCTTCAGAATCATTATTTTGGAAAGAGGTTGTCAATAGTGAAATAGAATCCATATTGAACAACCATACATGGGAATTGGTTGACCTTCCCCCTGGAAATAAGTCGTTGGATTCTAAATGGATTTTTAAGAGGAAAATGAAAGGTGATGGTACTATTGATAAATATAAGGCAAGACTTTTAGTCAAAGGGTACAGACAACGAGAAGGTCTTGACTATTTTGATACATACTCTCCAGTTACAAGAATTACGTCTATACGAACGTTAGTAGCATTAGTTGCAGTTTATGGTCTTGAAATTCATCAAATGGACGTTACGACGGCCGGCCTTCTTAAATGGAAATTTGGAGGAGGAAATCTACACGGGACAACCTGAAGGGTTTGTGGTTCTGATCGGTTCCAAACCCACACTACTATTGAGTAATGAGGCGGTTGATGCAATAATAACCTAACTAAGGTCGGGATCGAATCCTTGGGGAGTTAATAATTGAAAATAGATTTATATCTAAGTGAGATGAAAGTTTTGGATCTAATTGTACTTCCACAAAACTCTATTGATTGCAATTAACAAAACTAAGAACAATATTTTTTGTTTTGGGTTTTTCAAATGTTTAAAGGGGCTAGGGTCGTGACTTCTACCTAGGTGGTTGTCTAACGGGTTGTAATTTCCAGGGAAAGCTTGATTAGTTGGGATTGTAATATAGCTATCACACCCGGGTACTCACTCTATACCTCTCGGTAGTTTGAGTGATTTTGCCCAATTTGGCTTTCTCAAGTCCAAATGGGTATTTGTACAAATCAAATGATATTAGCTCAAGTCGGGTATTACTATCTCTAGGTTTAACCCTTTAATTGGGGCTATCAATTTCTTGAGTTCACCCAAATTCCTTGTTAGCCTAGTTTTCCTATACTTAGTCCCACTTTCTCAAGTAAAGACTAAGTCATTTAGGCATGACTCAATGTTTGCAACCATTAATTCTTGAGTTCTAGCAAGAACTAGGCTAAATATCACTAACCCAATCACTAACAAGCCCTAAATCAAACACCCATTAAATACTCACACTAGGGTTGGGTCACAACCCTAGCTATGGGTTTAGTTACTCATGAAAATTGCAGAAATTAAAGAAGAATTGAAGATAAAATCCATTATATCAGATTATGGGATGAAAATCTAGAGCTTAGAGATGAATCTAGTACAAATTTATCAAAAGCAGTAAAGAAAATCGCCACAGGTGCTCTCCTAAATCATAACTTAACCTAAAAATGACAAAAAGTTCTATTTATACTAAGCTAAAAATATCTGATAAAAATCCATCAACGGAGACTGTGCGGTCGCATAATTCTGAGTGCGGCCGCACACTTGCTTCTGCGTCCGCATAATTATGGTGCGGTCCGCGTTCTTCAACTTTAAATTCTGGCTTGAGCTGGATTTTTGCGGACCGCACAATTCTGAGTACGGTCGCGCTCATGATTATGCGGCCGCATAAAAGTGATGCGGTCCGCACTTCCTTGACCTTAGGCTTGAAACAACTCTCTGAACCTTCATTTCTGCGGACTGCACAATTGTGTGTGCTACCGCACTTGACATCCTGCGGCCGCACAATTTTGGTGCAGTCCGCACTCCTTCATTTTTCCCAAGTTGCCAACTCTTTGATTCTCGTTCATCGCAGACCGCATAATATTGAATGTGACCACACAATGGCTTTTGCTTCCGCACAGTATTGGTGTGGTTCGCACTCCTTTATGATGCCAAAATACCAAGTCTCTAAATCTCATTTCTTGCGGACTACATAATGTTGAAACGACCGCACAATTACTTTTGCGGTCGCACAATATTTGTGCGGTCCGCATTTCTTTACTTGGTAGATCTTCAGCCTCTAAACTTGCCTTTTGCGGTCGCATACAAAATCATATGGTCTGCATAGTTGGCCTCTTTGTCCTGTTTTGGCTCTTGTTCAACTTTTGACTCCTTTATGAGTTGATTTGATTCATTTGGCTCATATTGAACAATTCCTGTAAGCAAGCACATTTCATTAGTTTTCGGGAATACCTTTAGGCATTTTTTACCTAAAACACAAGTAAAAGAGAGCAAATAAGAGGTCAAAATCCCTACTTATCAACTCTCCCAAACTTAAGCTTTTGTTTGTCCTCAAGCAAATAAGGCAATTATCACCTCCAATAGAAAAAAGGATATTTTAGTTGGCCTAAGGTGAATCAATCGTGTATCAATTGGGACTAACAATTACCCTCAACACAAATGAATTATTAGCAACACAACGTTTTGACCTTTTGAGTACCATAATTCTAATGTGACAGTAGAGCATCAAGAGTTGACTTTATTCATCAAGGAATCTCGCTCTATCACGTAGGTCATTGTGGATCCCAAACTCCTCCTCCTTTACTCTCCATGAGAAAATCTCACTTTAGAATGTAACACTCGAATCAAGGATTGTGAAGAAGTTTGCTCATCTCTCTCAAAGGAATGTCACAAGTCCGGCTCTAAGTACCATAAGTTTTTCCCTTATGTAAATCACCACTAATGTAAGCTCACTCAACTTGAAATCATATAGGGATTTTGCGGGAATGTATTGAAGGCTTTTGTATCAAAGTAGGACTTGTTGGAATACGATGTTTTCATCTTTCCTTAAGCACTCCATTTTCTCTTTTCGGCTCATACTTTCTCAACTCTTTGAGTCATTTTCTTCTTCCTTGGGGGATCTAGAGAGACGTAATGTCACTATTTATTGATCATGACAATCATTTTTATCCTTTTATATTTACTCCATGCCTTTTATCATTGTTTTCTTTGAGTCCCTTCAACTTTCTACCTATTCACTTTCTTTTTGACATTTTTCTTTTTGGCTTTCTTCCTTTTCTTTGCCTTCTCTTTTCTTCATTCCTTTTTCTTCTTCATACCTTTTATCACTTTTAAATTCCCCATATCTCCCCCAAACTTATGCTTTTTCTAATTTTTTATCAAGAATGCTAAGGAAATATCGGGTGCCAAGATAGGGTCATTACAAAACGGATAAAGGCTAGTAACATGGTTATTGAAAGAAAAAGGGCTTTGGCTCAAAGGGGTTGATTAGGGATATCACATTGGTAGGATATGGAAGTTTCCACGTTTCAAATTGGATCAAGGATAGCCTACAATCATTTCTCAAGTCGAGCTACACTTAGAATTTTGCCTAGACAAACATTGGGGGCAAGTTCTACACTTATTGGCACGGGAACTTGGACTTGCAATTCAATACCTCACCTCTCAAGCTGTTGTATTGTTCAAGAGAACAGATTCGATGGCCCACAACAACCCTAGCTAAGATTGAAAATAACAAATGGCTCGAATGAACCACTCGATGATTGTTTAAGTCAACACAAGAGTCTAAAGGTCACAACTAGAGCTATTTTATGCCAACAACTTTGTTTCTAACCATAAGGTCGAAGGTAAATGTGTTAGTACCAAGTGAATCCTACTTGAGACATTTTATTCATTACTACTATATTCACCATAACATTAAAAAAAATGGACTCAATCCCTTAAGAAGGTTTTCACGCTATCCGTCGTTGGGAGGAGCCACCTGGTTCACACAACATCCACCTTTGGAAAGAACCGTGGATTTAAAAAACCCAAAGGCTTATTGTTCATACAAAACGTAAAAAGAAGCTAATAAAGTAAAAAGAAGCTACTAAAGTAAATAAGAAGTTATGCTACTAAGGAAAAACAAAGTAAAGAAGTTATGAAGTAAACTACGGAAGGTAACTGAATATACAAAATGAAGTAAGGCGAATATATACATAAGGGAAATGAATATATACATCAAATGGGGAAAATATATACATACCAAAGGGAAAATAAAGATAAAGAAAAAAAATAGTGTAATATTTATTACATACCAAATGTCAATGTCAATCAAAATGAACCACCCCCCAAATGAAAATAAGCATTGTCCTCAATGCTAATCAAAAATAAGAACAGGGAAAGGGGTGGAGAGTAAAGAAAACTCCCTATGTGGTCTCAGTCTGCATGGGGTCCTCAGCCTGTGTGGTGTCCTCAACATGCATGGGGTCCTCAGCACCCTTTGTCTCCTCTAACTGTATCTCAACTTCTCGGGGCTGAGGGACTACTGGGTTGTTGAGCATCTGTATCAACTCCTCAGCAGTGTGTGTAGTTGCAACCGGCTCCTCATACTGGCTGGCTACAGCCTTTGATGTCTCTGGCACTGATGCATGTGCTGTTGGGACTGTCTGCTCCATGAGTAGTTCCAATGGAAGATCTCCGGCAGAAGAAATCTTTTCAACCTCTTTGCGCAGTTTGTCCACCGACTCCTTTGATGCCTAAGTCTTCCGCATCTTTTTGACCTATTTTCCCAAATCCATGATGACTTTACCATGTGTATCTAGAGTCTCTAGGATGACCTTCTGGTTTTCCAGAATTTTCTTCAATGACTCATCCACTAATGGAGGTACCTGAGGCTCTGTTGGGGGTTATGAATGTGCTGCAACAGTACTCGATATGACAGTCAGCTTTGTGGTAGCTGCCTGTATTCAGTTGTTGAGAATCGCCAGTGTTTGGGAGACTCGCAACGTATTTTGAGGGCAAGTAGATGAGGTCGGCACTGAGAGTGGCATTGATAGTCTAGCTGAAGCAGATGATTCATAGGATGAAGGAGGCATGGATGTTGTTGCGATATAATTACCGGCTGTTGTTGAGGGCCGACAACTGAACCAGTAACTACTACCGCTGGCTTTTTAGACTGGCCAGTATAGGTAGTAGATTTACCCTTGAACTTAGGGTTGTCAGATCCCTAGAGGTGGTACCATGAAAAAGGCTTCTTTGCCTTCACCTTTACGTCAAAATTCCTCGATTCTACCCCTTGATCTTGGAATCTCTGTGAGAAAATTGGGGTAGGGATATGACCTCTCCTCTTTCTGGAACGCATTGGATATGTTATAAGACATTAGGTGTCCCACATTTATAGGATACCCGGCCATGATGGAGGCCACTAACACTGCACGGGGAATTGGGAGGATATTTTCATGGAGGCATGGAACAAGACGGCTACACACGAATGTTTGCCACCCTTTTGCTTCAAAGTTTTGGGTGGCTCGGACTATCTGAACTCCTGTTGTGAGCCGTGGAGGTGTTTTCCCTGGAATTGCTAGTATCCAAGCTAGCCACGGGCGAACTGCATCACCCGTGGCTAGATTTTCCAAGTACTGTACCGCTTCTACTTCCTCAAATCCCACATGCTTGAGCATCAAAGCGAATTTTTAAATTCCGAACTTTTGTCACCTTTGTGCCCTTTTTGATGTGAGCAAGTAGAGACTAAGTCATTTAGGCATGAATCAATGTTTGCAATCATTAATTCTTGAGTTCTAGCAAGAACTAGTCCAAATATCACAAACTCAATCACTAACAAGCCCTAAATCAAACACCCATCAAATACCCACGCTAGAATTGGGTCACAACCCTAGCTATAGGTTTAGCTACTCATGGAAATTGCAGAAATTAAAGAAGAATTGAAGATATAAGAAAACAATGACTATGTGCGGTCCACAATATTTGTGCGGTCCGCACTTCTTTAATTGGTAGATCTTTAGTCTCTGAACTTGCCTTTTGCGGCCGTATACAAAATCATGTGATCCGCACAGTTGGCCTCTTTGTCCTGTTTTGGCTCTTGTTCAACTTTTGACTCTTTATGAGTTGATTTTGATTCCTTTGGCTCATATTAAACAATTCTTGTAAGCAAGCACATTTCATTAGTTTCCAGGAATATCTTTAAGCATTTTTTACCTAAAATACAAGTAAAAGAGAGCAAATAAGAGGTCAAAATCCCTACTTATCAGGTTCTAGGTAAAGAAAAGAAGGTATGTAGACTTGTTAAGTCCCTTTATGGCGTATACCAAGCACCAAAGCAACGGCATACGAAATTTGACCAAATAATATTGTCAAATGGTTTTAAGATAAATGAATATGATAAATGTGTGTACATTAAAAATGTTCCAAATCATATAGTCATAATCGGTGGCCTTTGAAAGAGCGACCCCGATTTCCTTGATTGCTATTGTTCCAACCCCCTTGATTATTGTTTCCCCCCCAATTACTTTGATTGTTTCCGCCCCAATTGCCTTGATTATTTCCTCCATTTTGCCTTGATTTCCTTGATTATCCCAATTTTGATTGTTGTTGTTCCCCCAATTGACTTGGTTGTTGTTGGTGCCACCATTTCAATTTCCTTGTTGACCTTGGCTGCCCCAATCACCTTGGTTTCCCTGTGATCTCCATTGTTGTTGATTGGAGCATTGCTCTGTTGACCTTGATAATTGTTGACATATTGAACCTCTTCACTTTGCTCATCATATGCATCATCTTGATTGTACCCACTATTATGCTCAAATTTCTCCGGATAGTTTTGTACTTGTTGACCTCGTTGACTTCACTTGTTGACCATCATATTTACTCCTTCCATGGCATATACTTGTTTTGGCCCTTGAACCTGTTGAAGCTGAGCCTTGGCCAATTGGTTCATTGTGGTTGTCAACTCCGCAATAGCTTGCACATGATCATGTAGCTCCTTGTGTAGGTGAATAACATTTGGGTCACCCTGAGGAACATTGGTTCTACATTTCCATGCCGAAGAGGTATCCGCCATCTCATCCAATATTTCACAAGCTTCAGAATATGGCGTGTTCATGAAATTACCCACCGGCGAGTTGATTTACCACACATTGATTTGTCATGTTGATCCCCCTATAAAAGGTTTGTTGGATCATGGACTCGGTCATATCATTGTTAGAGAACTCTTTGACCATGATGCGGTACCTTTCCCAAATCTCATGCAACAGTTCATTAGGCTCTTGTTTAAAAGCTAGAATCTCATCTCTTAGCGTCGACATATGCCTCGGGGAGAAGAACTCGGCAATGAACGTTTTGGCCAACTCATCCCAAGTGTGGATTGAATGGTTGGTCAATCTCTCTAACCAATCCAAAGCCTTCCCCCTTATAGAAAAGGGAAATATCTTAACCTAAACGCGTCCTCGGAGACCTTTTTTGCTTGCTCGCCCTACATGTATCAACAAAACCTTTGAGATGCTTGTAGGCATTTTGATGTGGAGCTCCGGTGAAGAAACCCCGCTGCTCAAGCAGTGTAAGCATCACATTGGTTATCTGGAAGTTGCCCGCCCTAATTTGGGGCGGGACTATTGCACTAGCATAGCCTTCGTTAGGCAACACCAGGTATTCTGCTCTTGGTGGAGGTGGGGGAGGGTTTGGGATATTATCATGAGGCTCTCGGCCTCTCCTTTGTACTTGATACTCAAGATGAACCTCATCCACTTGCTCATCATCTACCTCCTCCCCCAATAGTATATTTTCGAGGGCCTCGTTGTTAAGAGCCATTTCGTACCTAAAAGCAATTCACAAACAAAATTAGAAAAACGGAAGGAAAGAAAGACAAAACACACAAATACTTAGATATATAGCTAAGACCGTCTAACTCCCCAGAAATGGTGCCAAAAATTGATCGGGTCAAAACTCACACTACTATTGAGTAGCGAGGCGGTCGATGCAATAATAACCCAACTAAGGTCGGGATTGAATCCAAGTATTTGTGTAAGTACAATTCGAGCCAAGTATTTGTGTAAGTATTATTCATCTCACAAAGTTTTGGCTCGCATTGTACTTCCACAAAATTTTGTTGGAATTCTACTTCTATTTTTACTCTATTGATTGCAATTAACAAAACTAAGGACAATATTTCTTATTTTGGGTTTTTTAAATGTTTAAAGGGGCTAGAGTCGTGACTTCTACCTAGGTGGTTATCTAACGGGTTGTAATTTCCAGGGCAAGCTTTATTAGTTGGGAATGTAATATAGCTATCACACTCGGTTACTCACTCTATACCTCTCGGTAGTTTGAGTGATTTTGCCCAATTTGGCTTTCTCAAGTCCAAATGGACATTTGTACTCCAAATGGACATTTGTACAAATCAAATGATATTATCTCAAGTCGGGTATTACTATCTCTAGGTTTAACCCTTTAATTGGGGCTACAAATTCTTGAGTTCATCCCAATTTCTTGTTAGCCTAGTTTTCCTAGACTTAGTCCCACTTTCTCAAGTAGCGACTAAGTTATTTAGGCATGAATCAATATTTGCAACCATTAATTCTTGAATTCTAGCTAGAACTAGGCCAAATATCAGTAACCCAATCACTAACAAGCACTAAATCAAACACCCATCAAATACTCACGCTAGAATTGTGACCCTAGCTATAGGTTTAGCTACTCATGGAAATTGCAGAAATTAAAGAAGAATTGAAGATAGAATCCATAATATTAGATTATGGGATGAAAATCTAGAGTTTGGAGATGAATCTAGTACAAATTTGCCAATAGCAGTAAAGAAAATTGCCACAGGTACTCTCCTAAAACATAACTTAACCTAAAAATGACAAAAAGTTCTATTTATACTAAGCTGAAACTATCTGACCAAAATGCCCCTGCGGAGATTGTGCGACTGCATAATTCTGAGTGTGGATGCACACTTGCTTCTGCGGCCGCATAATTATGGTGCGGTCCGTGTTCTTCAACTTTGAATTCTAGCTTGAGCTGGACTTTTGCGGATCACACAATTTTGAGTGCGGTCGCGCTCATGATTATGCGATCGCATAAAAGTGATGTGGTCCGCACTTCCTTGACCTTAGGCTTGAAACAACTCTTTGAACCTTCATTCTTGTGGACCGCACAATTGTGTGTGCGACCGCACTTGACATCTTGTGGACGAACAATTTTGGAGTGGTCCGAACTCCTTAATTTTGCCCAAATTGCCAACTATCTGATTCTCGTTCATCGCAGACCGCATAATATTGAATGCGGCCTCACAATGGCTTTTGCGGCCGCACAATATTAGTGTGGTCCGCACTCCTTTATGTTGCCAAAATACCAAGTCTCTAAATCTCATTTCTTACGGACCGCATAATATTAAACGCGACCGCACAATTACTTTTACGGCCACACAATATTTGTGTGGTCCGCACTTCTTTAATTGGTAGATCTTTAGTCTTTGAACTTGCCTTTTGCGGCCGTATACAAAATCATGCGGTCCGCACAGTTGGCCTCTTTGTCCTGTTTTGGCACTTGTTCAACTTTTGACTCTTTATGAGTTGATTTTGATTCCTTTAGCTCATATTAAACAATTCCTGTAAGCAAGCACATTTCATTAGTTTCCAGGAATACCTTTAAGCATTTTTTACCTAAAACACAAGTAAAAGAGAGCAAATAAGAGGTCAAAATCCTTACTTAGTAGGTTCTAGGTAAAGAAAAGAAGGTATGTAGACTTGTTAAGTCTCTTTATGGACTAAAACAAGCACCCAAGCAACGGCATGCGAAATTTGACCAAACAATATTGTCAAATGGTTTTAAGATAAATGAATATGATAAATGTGTGTACATTAAAAATGTTCCAAATCACATAGTCATAATCGGTGGTCTTTGAAAGACCGATCCCCGATTTTCTTGATTGCTATTGTTCCAATCCCCTTGATTATTGTTGCCTCCCCAATTACTTTGATTGTTTCCGCCCCAATTGCCTTGATTATTTCCTTCCCAATTGCATTGATTTCCTTGATTACCCCAATTTTGATTGTTTTTGTTCCCCCAATTGACTTGGTTGTTCTTGGTGCCACCATTCCAATTTCCTTGTTGACCTTGGTTTCCCCAATTACCTTGGTTTCTCTGTGATCTCCATTGTTGTTGATTTAGAGCATTGCGCTGTTGACCTTGATAATTGATGACATATTGAACCTCTTCACTTTGCTCATCATATGCATCATCTTGATTGTACCCACTATTACTTTGCTCAAATTACTCCGGATAGTTTTGTACTTGTTTCCCTCGTTGACTTCACTTGTTGACCATCATGTTTACGACTTCCATGGCATATACTTGTTTTGTCCCTTGAACCTGTTGAAGCTGAGCCTTGGCCAATTGGTTCATTATGGTTTTCAAATCCGCAATAGCTTGCCCATGATCATGTAGCTCCTTGTGTAAGTGAATAACATTTGGGTCACCCTGAGGAACATTGGTTCTACATTTCCATGCCGAAGAGGTATCCGCCATCTCATCCAATATTTCACAAGCTTCAGAATATGGCGTGTTCATGAAATTACCCACCGGCGAGTTGATTTACCACACATTGATTTGTCATGTTGATCCCCCTATAAAAGGTTTGTTGGATCATGGACTCGGTCATATCATTGTTAGAGAACTCTTTGACCATGATGCGGTACCTTTCCCAAATCTCATGCAACAGTTCATTAGGCTCTTGTTTAAAAGCTAGAATCTCATCTCTTAGCGTCGACATATGCCTCGGGGAGAAGAACTCGGCAATGAACGTTTTGGCCAACTCATCCCAAGTGTGGATTGAATGGTTGGTCAATCTCTCTAACCAATCCAAAGCCTTCCCCCTTATAGAAAAGGGAAATATCTTAACCTAAACGCGTCCTCGGAGACCTTTTTTGCTTGCTCGCCCTACATGTATCAACAAAACCTTTGAGATGCTTGTAGGCATTTTGATGTGGAGCTCCGGTGAAGAAACCCCGCTGCTCAAGCAGTGTAAGCATCACATTGGTTATCTGGAAGTTGCCCGCCCTAATTTGGGGCGGGACTATTGCACTAGCATAGCCTTCGTTAGGCAACACCAGGTATTCTGCTCTTGGTGGAGGTGGGGGAGGGTTTGGGATATTATCATGAGGCGCTCGGCCTCTCCTTTGTACTTGAGGCTCAAGATGAACCTCATCCACTTGCTCGTCATCTACCTCCTCCCCCAATAGTATATTTCAGAGGGCCTCGTTGTTAAGATCCATTTCGTACCTAAAAGCAATTCACAAACAAAATTAGAAAAACGGAAGGAAAGAAAGACAAAACACACAAATACTTAGATATATAGCTAAGACCGTCTAACTCCCCGGTAACGGTGCCAAAAATTGATCGGGTCCAAACCCACACTACTATTGAGTCGCGAGGCGATCGATGCAATAATAACCCAACTAAGGTCGGGATCGAAGCCAAGTATTTGTGTAAGTACAATTTGAGCCAAGTATTTGTGTAAGTATTATTCATCTCACAAAGTTTTGGCTCGCATTGTACTTCTACAAAATTTTGTTGGAACTCTACTTTTATTTTTACTCTATTGATTGCAATTAACAAAACTAAGGACAATATTTCTTGTTTTGGGTTTTTTAAATGTTTAAAGGGGCTAGGGTCGTGAATTCTACCTAGTTGGTTATCTAACGGGTTGTAATTTCCAGGGCAAGTTTTATTAGTTAGGATTGTAATATAGCTATCACACTCGGTTACTCACTCTATACCTCTCGGTAGTTTGAGTGATTTTGCCCAATTTGGCTTTCTCAAGTCCAAATGGATATTTGTACAAATCAAATGATATTAGCTCAAGTCGGGTATTATTATCTCTAGGTTTAACCCTTTAATTAGGGCTATCAATTTCTTGAATTCACCCCAATTTCTTATTAGCCTAGGTTTCCTAGACTTAGTCCCACTTTCTCAAGTAGAGACTAAGTCATTTAGGCATGAATCAATGTTTGCAACCATTAATTCTTGAGTTCTAGCAAGAACTAGGCCAAATATCACTAACCCAATCACTAACAGGCCCTAAATCAAACACCCATAAAATACCCACGCTAGAATTGGGTCACAACCCTAGCTATAGGTTTAGCTACTCATGGAAATTGCAGAAATTAAAGAAGAATTGAAGATAGAATCCATAATATTAGATTATGGGATGAAAATCTAGAGTTTGGAGATGAATCTAGTACAAATTTGCCAATAGCAGTAAAGAAAATCGCCACAGGTGCTCTCCTAAAACATAACTTAACCTAAAAATGACAAAAAGTTCTATTTACACTAAGCTGAAAATATTTGACCAAAATGCCCCTGCGGAGATTGTGCGACTGCATAATTCTAAGTGTGGACGCACACTTGCTTCTGCGGCCGCATAATTGTGGTGTGGTCCGTGTTCTTCAACTTTGAATTCTAGCTTGAGCTGGACTTTTGCGGACCACACAATTCTGAGTGCGGCCGCGCTCATGATTATGCGATCACATAAAAGTGATATGGTCCGCACTTCCTTGACCTTGGGCTTGAAACAACTCTTTGAACCTTCATTCTTGTGGACCGCACAATTGTGTGTGCGACCGCACTTGACATCGTGCGGCCGAATAATTTTGGTGTGGTCCAAACTCCTTCATTTTGCCCAAATTGCCAACTCTCTGATTCTCGTTCATCACAGACCGCATAATATTGAATGCGGCCTCACAATGGCTTTTGCGGCCGCACAATATTAGTGCGTCCGCACTCATTTATGTTGCCAAAATACCAAGTCTCTGAATCTCATTTCTTAGGGACCGCATAATATTGAACGCGGCCACACAATATTTGTGCGGTCCGCACTTCTTTAATTGGTAGATCTTTAGTCTCCGAACTTGCCTTTTGTGGCCGTATACAAAATCATGCGGTCCGCACAGTTGGCCTCTTTGTCCTGTTTTGGCTTTTGTTCAACTTTTGACTCTTTATGAGTTGATTTTGATTCCTTTGGCTCATATTAAACAGTTCCTGTAAGCAAGCACATTTCATTAGTTTCTAGAAATACCTTTAAGCATTTTTGACCTAAAACACAAGTAAAAGAGAGCAAATAAGAGGTCAAAATCCCTACTTATCAGGTTCTAGGTAAAGAAAAGAAGGTATATAGACTTGTTAAGTCCCTTTATGGACTAAAATAAGCACACAAGCAACGGCATGCGAAATTTGACCAAACAATATTGTCAATTGATTTTAAGATAAATGAATATGATAAATGTGTGTACATTAACAATGTTTCAAATCACATAGTCATTGTTTTCTTATATGTGGATGATATGTTGATAATGAGTAATGACATTGCCAACATAAATGCGACTAAGTGTATGCTAACTAGCAAGTTTGATATGAAGGACTTGGAAAATGCTGATTTAATTCTAAGGATTAAGATCCATAAGACTCCTCAAGGTCTGGCATTGTCACAATCTCATTATATTAAAACAGTACTTGGAAAGGTCAAGCACTTAGATTTTAAAGTTGCAAAGACTCCAATTGACGTGAATCTTGCACTAGCAAAGAACAAAGGCCAAGCATATCACAATTGGATTATGCTCATGTTTTGGGATGCTTAATGGATATCATGAACTGTACACGGCCAGATATAGCTTGTGCTATAAGTAAATTAAGTCGATACACGAGCAATCCAGGTCAATCTCATTGGATGGCAATGAAACGAGTTTTAGGATATTTAGCACATACCCAGGACTTTGCTTTGCACTACAGTAAATATCCTGCGGTGATTGAGGGATACTGTCACGCAAATTGGATCACCGGTTCAACTGATTCTAAGTCCACAAGTGGATATGTATATTGGTGGAGGAGCGGTATCTTGAAAGTCGTCCAAACAAACTTTTATTGACCGCTCTACAATGGAGGCTGAGTTCATAACCTTAGATAAAGCCGGTGAAGAAGCTGAATGGATCCGAAATTTCTTGGAAGACATCTATTTTGGCCCAAACCATTGGCACCAATATGCATACATTGCGATAGTCAAGAGGCAATTGGAAGGGCTGGGAGCGTTATGTATAACGGTAAATCTCGTCATAAACGAAGAAAACATAAAATTATTAGGCAATTACTCTCTAGAGGAATTATCACGATTGACTATGTAAAGTGAAGCGATAGTGTGTCGGCTCCACTTACAAAAGGCCTAACTAGAGAGGTAGTTGAGAAATCATCGAGGGGAATGGGACTATGGCCGAGAACAAGTCATTGTAGCGATTCCTCTACCTAGAAGACTGGAGATCCCAAGATCTAGGTTCAAGGAGATCAAACAAAGTCATTAATGACGGCTCAACATTGTCAACTAAAATTTTGGTCCATTCTCGTGACGAGGCAATGTTCAGTACCAAGGATAAAGCATTAAGGCTTTTTAATGATTTCTAAATTTGATACAGGGTATATCAAATAGTTTATCTACGGGATGACACGTTTAGGAATCACCTATGTAAGTTTGAAGTGTTAGCCGTTTCAAGGAGAATTTTGTAAGGCCAGTACTCTACGCACTTATGAAACCAGGCAGTATTCATGGCTGAAACGAACACAACAATGAGAACCAAAGACGGTTAAGGGTTAATTGTGTGACTTATGGTTGTCTAGGTATACACCAAAGTTCGACGGTTCAAAAATATCAAATCTACTGATTGACCGATTATATCCGACATAAGTTCACTACGGAAAGTTCAGTGGAAAACCTACTTATCCATATGCGATTAATCCTTGCTGGTGAATCACACAATTTTTCATACATACTTCCGTGATATAGCCATTCCCCATTCATGTGGGGGATTGTTGGGGTTTTAAGCTTATTTTAGCTTAAAAGAGAGTGAATGAAAAATGGTGGAAAAATGAAATATTTGGGTTTCCCTCCTTGACAAAGGGACATTGTTCCATATTGGAAGAGGAAAAGACTTTTGACGGGTATACATATAATTGTTTTTCTTCTAGCTCTTAAAGAATTAAGAAGAAGGCAAGATTCGTGCCGTTGTCGTCGTCGTCGCCGCTCGCTTTGCTTCGGCTTCGGATTCGGTCAATTGATTGATTAATTTTTTGGACAAAATTTATTTGTTAATAGTAAATATAAACGTAATATTATTAAATATCCATTTTTTAAGGGAAAATTAATATTAAATCCAAATTGTCCGTTTCCTCAATGTCCGTTTTTCGTTTTTGTAACGGAAAATTAAGTTTCCTCCGCGGTCTGAATTCTCGTTTTATTTTGCATAAATATCCATTTACGTTATCGTTGTTTTATGTAAACAGTCATAATAGCCCTTCTGAAGAGTTGCACATCTTCGTTTGAACTCAACATGTTGGCTATAAATAGCAATCCACTCTCTCATACTTTCGATACGAAATTTTGAATTCTCCTCCTTTCTTCTGCATTGTTTTAACTACAAAGAAAGCAACAGTAAGTGTGATTTTCTACCGATCATTGTGTTCGCTGAAACACTGGGATTTGAAGTACAGCTACACCAGTGTGTAATTCGTTATATCCTTGGAAGAAATAATCCACAACTTCGGGTACTAGGAGGGGATTAAGTTTCTTAAGGAAACACTGTAAATTCGGTAGGCTCAGATTAAATTCTATTTCTTTTACATTTCTATTTATACGTTATTTTTTGTCTCTAAAATCGCCTTACGCCCCACTTTTTAAAACACTGTTATAAATTGTCAAATTGGGAGTTTGTATTATGCTAAAGAAGAGTAGAACAAAATCAGAAGAGAGATTTTTCGAGTCCCTCAAAGCATGTGCATTTAGTACTAGGAAACTTCACTGAAATCCACCACCTCTTTTATTGATTCTTCATAACTGTATAATAAGATCGATATGGATGATTGGCGCTTGAGGAGGCAGATTCTTTTTTCTTAGGCAAAATACGTTAAACCCTCGCGAATTATTAGTTACACCTTTGAACTATCTTTAATTTTAATTAATTACCCTTTAAACTTGGTTATTCCATTGTTGTTACCTCCTTGGATGATTTCATCCCACACTAGATTTTCCAATCTCATATGGCATTTTTTGAATAATAAATATATATTTTTACCTTTTCAAGTGTGTAGCTTTTTTAGATGATCTTTTTCGGATAATATTTATAATACAACTTGGTTAAAACTACATTATTTTGGCTAAAAGTTATGAAGTTTTATTTACTCTATTTTGAATTTGACCTAAAAAGAACTATACATTTTAAATAAATGGTCATGGCATCTAAAAAAGATATAACAATTAGAGTCTTGACCCCATAGAGTATGTAACAACGAAAAATTCAATTGAAACAAATAAATCATTATACTTGACTGTGTGATAATTAACGGTTGAAAAATAATGCACTGACCATCTAGGGGTCAATGGCTCTCAAATAACCAAATTCGGGGGGATAACTAAGATCACAATTAATTTAGGACTGTAACTAACAATCCATGCCAAGTCTAGGGGGATTGTTACGTGTTCCGCCTTTTTCATAACATGTGCAAGTTTCACTATACTTGTTACTAGTAAAAATGGCTACAAACTAACTAAAACTATTTGCATGTATAAACGTAGACCGGACATACCCAGAAAAAATTACTGCCTCATATATGATACAAAGGCCAATATCAACCAATACGACAATGCTTCGTCCTGAATCACAGGCTAAGGCCCCTAAATTGACCACGCCGTGATTGCCTGATATTAAAGTAGTTTGAACAAAATAACAGTTTGCTCATGTTTAAAACAAAGTAGTACATGATTTCTCGGCAATTATACATGACCATCTTCGCAATTCACAAACATGACCTCAACAAGAATACCACGACATAACAATAACAAGCAAGAGACAGATTAAAAGAAAGTATATGGACATAACTGTATGGACGAGCATAAACTGGAATCTGTGAGTTTGGATCTGCAACCCCATCATATCCGTAATGTGCTTTTGCGATTAGATCCCAAATTTTAATTGTATAATTCAGCTTTATGGTAGTACTTCCTGGCAGCAACTAATATCAGAACTCTTACTCCCCAATTTGGCGTGCCAAAATTTACAGTGAACAGAGAACTGAGACAAAGCAAAGCTACTAATGCAGTCCCTCATCATCGAAAACTTAAGCCCTCCATTCCCTATCATCGAAAACTTAAGCCCTCCATTCCCTTGACGGTGGACTCTAAATTCTTTATGTTGGCGTTTTTGATAGAGGAGCTGCGCTTGTGATCTGAGGACACAACTGGTGAACTCCTCCGTGCAGCACTGGATACTTTACGCAACGGTCCCGGGCTTGCATCTTTTGTCCGAGTGCCAGAGAGGTCAGGTTCACCCCCAGCCATCACTGGGTCTCGGATGCTAGAGACAACTGGACGCCTTGATGGTCCACTTGACCGGAAAAAATTAGAACTGGATAACTGCAAACAAAAACTCAGTCAAATTATGTTACGTTTAGCTACAGATAATAAAACATGTGTAGGTTTTGAACGTATTCCCCAAAGTGTAAGCTGTGAATCCGTAATTGTACTGAATTCTGATTCTTGATGTATGCCACATATTTGATGTCCCGTTGGCAGTTATATTGAAGAAATATCAAATGAATACAGGATTTCTGTCATGTTCTACGATGACCAAGCACACATATGTAGAAGAAATAGAAATAAAGGTAACATAATGCTAACCCTTAATTGTGCACCCACCTTTTCTTCGTCATACAGACAAACCACACCACCCTTTTGGCCGTCTAACCTATAGCCAATCATCAATCACTCCATGAAGGAGACACAAAAAACAATATCCCCCCCCCCCCCCCCCCCCCCTCCTCTTTTT